>CAUYRH010047122.1:0-11199 GCA_963574655.1 Perodicticus potto
TTTATCATTCCTCTGTTCTTCATTTCCTATCTCCTTTTGTATTATGTAGATATTTTTAGTATTCTGTTTTTATTTAGGTATTTCAAAAATTATATCGCTAATCTCATCAATCAGAAATGGTAAAGATGAAATAACAACAGACTCAGAAATTCAAAAAATCCTCGATGAATATTACAAGAAACTTTACTCTCAGAAATATGATAATCTGAGGGAAATTGACCAATACTTGGAAGCACGTCACCTTCCAAGACTTAGCCAGAATGATGTGGAAAAGTTGAACAGGCCGATATCAAGTTCTGAAATAGCATCATCTTTACAAAAACTCTCTAAAAAGAAAAGCCCTGGACCAGATGGCTTCACGTCAGAATTCTACCAAACCTTTAAACAAGAACTAGTTCCTATATTACTCAACCTTTTCCAAAATATAGAAAAGGAGGGAATACTACCCAACACATTCTATGAGGCAAACATCACCCTGATTAGTAGTTTTAATTCTATCTGCTGGCTTAATTCCTCCTTCCATATAACCCAGCCTGTGCTCAGGTTCCCAGGACTAGATCAGGGACATCTTTGGTGTTATTATTTTGCCTTCTATGTTTCGGAGTCCACACATGTGGAATTCTCCCCAGCCCCTCTCCTCTCAGTCCCAGCCTCTCACTCACACAGTTCTCCATAAACCCAGCTCTGGAAGCTTGGATAGATGTAGGAGAATGTTCACACACAACACTTCTTAGCACACCTGTTTATCCAAGTCTGTCTTTCTCTCTGTCTAGGGAAATATCCTGTTATGAAGAGAATGGTTTTGCAGTTTTAGGTCCCGTTTGACTTATAAGACTGGCTTGTAAATCTGGTTTCTCTTCCTGTCTGTGCCACAAACTCGGGGCAAGTTTTAACCACACGTGGAGCTGATACTCTTGTTGGTTTCACTGACTTTCCCACAAATACGTCTAGTTTGGTCAGCATGGGGCTGTCTCTGGCCTCCCAGACCTGGCCTGAAGTCCTGCCCACAAGGGCTGTGCAGTCCCAGAACTCGTCTCATCTAGACATGAGGGGATGGACCCAGGGGCAGGACAAGACCTTCTGTCCCAGTCTTTTTCCCCTTCCAGGACAGACCTCAATTTATTAGAAATAATGGGCCTTGATTAGGTGGAGTTCAGCCTTTATTTTCTTTGGCAGATTTTAAAGACTTGTTCAATCTAGGAAAACTACATAGAGCAGAACTCAGGGGTTCTTGTCATCAACTCTGTTTTGTATTTGGCTTTAGAATAACCAACTCTGTTTTGTGTTTGGCTTTAGAATCAACTCTGTTTTTGTATTTGGCTTTAGAATAACTGTGTTTATTTCTACAACACACACACATTCCTCAGAGGTTGCCTGCCATGGCTTCTGTGAGGAAACAAGGAGAAAGAACAGAATGTTGTGTTCTGTACTTGTGATGCCAATGCTGCACCTCCTTCAGGGTGGGGTAGCGGTAGCTCCCCAGAAGCCCTGTGAGCTGCATGTGGTCAGCAGACATTTGATGGGGAACTGTAGGAAGGGTCTTGCTCCAAGGAATGGGAGCAAGTGGGCAGGATGGAGACTGACCTGGTGTCTTTCTGAGGTCCATAAGGGACACGGTTGGCCCCATAAATGGGGAGTAGCTTTCCCACTGAACAGTCCTGCTGGGCTTTTCCTCCCCTCCATGCCCCATCTGGAGGAGCCCCAATGGCTTGTGGGCACATTCTGGGCCCAGTGGGGACTGTGGAGCTCACACTCTTCCTTGTAGGGTGCAGTGGCTGTGATGTGGGCCCAGTGGTTCAAGGTTCTATTGGATGATGTGGTCTTTCCTTCCTGCTGGACAGAGGAGAGATGCTTAGGACCCTGGGGACATGACCTGTGAGGGCAATCTTGGGACAAAGGAAGGCCTGTAGAAAGGGCTTATCAGGGTTTTCCAGAGACACAGACTCAGTAAGACACACATATAGTAGTTGCACAGGACTCATGCACATCCTTCAGCATATATCCAGTCACTTCTAGATTAATTATAATACCTAATATGCTGTGAACGCCGTGCAAATAGTTGTTGAGTTTTAAAAATTTGTATTGTTTTTTAACTTTTTTATTTTTCCAAATATTTTTGATTCACAGTTGGTTGAATTCACTGATGGGAATCCTGGGGCTGTGGAGGGCCAACTGCATGTGAATAGGTAGGAAAGGATTAACAATGTAGCAGTAGTAAGTTCACATGATTACTGAGGCTGATCCACTGTTTGCAAGCCGCAGACCAGGGGAGGCTGGTCAGTAACGCAGTCAGTGTCTCACCTGGGAACCTGTGGGACCACTGGTGTGAGTCCCAGCGTCAAGGGCCTAAGAACCTAGAGGGTGGATGTCTGAGGGCAGGAGAAGACGGACATCCTGGCTCTAGAAGAGAGAGTGAAATTGCCTTTCCCTGGCTTTTTGATCTACCCAGGCCTTCCATGGACAGGATGATGCTCGTTATTGAGGACAGACCTTCCTTACTCAGTCTTCTGATTCCCACACAAACCTCTCCAGAAACAGTCTCACAGACATCCCAGCAGCAATGTTTTGCCACTGTCTGCACCTGTCTTAGCTGGGTCTTTTTTTCCCAAAGCTGGCTCTCTCAGGGCTTGATTGATGTGGTTGGGGTGTGAATGTTGCCAACATACTGAGGTCAGGCAGGAACCCTCTGTGGGAACCAGGTGGGATGAGCCTACTCTCCCCAGGGGTGTTCTCCAGCCCCAGAAGGCAATGCGGGCTTCCCAGGGAGGCGGCGTCCTCACCCATACACTAGAGTAGGGCTCACGGCCTGCAGCTCACAGATGTGAGGGTCCCCAGCCCTACCGGAAGTCTGGCCCAGGCTTCTCAGGCCTGCAACCTTTGTAAGTGTGGGGTGGGCTGGAGGCGTAGGCCTCTTAGTACCTCACTACATGGGGGGTGGTTGCTGCGGTTGGCCAAGGCCGCCTTGCTCAGATGCAGGTCCAGGCCTGGGGCCGGGTGAGGGGGTGAGATGCTGCAGGGAGAGGGCCGGCTCCCTCCCGCAGTGTGGCTGCTAAAGGTCTGAAGCTATGTTAGTGGGGGAGGCAGACATCAAGGAGACTGAAGGCTAAGGGTATGTTTGAAAAATGCTCAGTTAAAAATCATACTTAATGGTGAAAAACAGAAGGTTTTTTCTCTAATGCTGGAAATGATAAAGATGCTCAATTCACCACTCCTATCCAACATTGTGCTTTATGGCCTACCTAATATGTTAAGGCCAGAAAAAGATATAAAAATGATACAGATTGGAAAGTGGAGAAAATCTCATCATTATCTGTATATGACAGTTTGTCTTAGAATACCTTCTGGGACTAATGAGTGAGTGTAGCCAGATTTCAGGACACAAGACTGACAGGAAGAAATGGATCATCCCTCCATACACTGGTGAAGGGCGTGGAACCAGTTACAAAGTTCGTGCTGGAGGCTTTGGGAGTCTACTGTGGTTCTTGAAGGGGTCTGCAGAGAGGGAAATCAATCAATCCAGACCTGCAAAAGTGCCTTGAGGGTGGGTAGGGCTCTGGTGGCTGGGGCCCAGTTAGGATTTGCAGCAATGGTTGTGATGCTCACCTTTAGTCCCTCCTCCATTCCTCTTATTATTAGATGTAAATTGAAAATGTGAATCATTTCTTTTCTCTCTCTCTCTCTCTTTTTTTTTTTTGAGACAGACTCTCACTGTGTCGCCCTTGGTAGAGTGCCATGGTGTCACAGCTCATGACAACGTCAAACTCTTGGGTTTAAGTGATTCTCTTGCCTCAGCCTCCCAAGTAGCTGGGGCTACAGGTGCCTGCCACAATGTCTGGCTATTTTTGTTGTTGTTGTTGCAGTTGTCACTGTTGTTTTGCTGGCCTAGTCTAGGTTCAAACCCACTGGCCTCGGTGTATGTGGCTGATGCTGTAACCACTGTGCTATGGGTGCCAAGTGGAAAATGTAAATCATTTCTTTATTCAGTTGGGGGCACTTCCTCCTCAGATTGCAGACTAGTTAATAATATCACTGCCTGCTATAGTTAATGTATCTCAATGTCCTTGGAAAGATTTCTACAGACTACTTGCCCACCAGCAAGGCAGAACTTCTAGAACTCTGGGGATGGAGGTGAGTTTAAACTATGTACTGCATAATTCACAGAGACAACTCTTCTGACCCATCTGGAAGGCAATGATGTTCTCAGATACTTAGAATCCTCCTTTAGTTTGTAATCTGCACGTGTTGGGATGACGTGAGTTATATATAATTCAAACACAGTAGCATAGCTAGACGCTTGGGGTGTGTGCGTGTGCATGTGTGTTTGTGGTTTGTGTATTTGTGTGTGTCTGTCGTGTGTGTGTGTGTGCTCCTTTGCAGGGGGTGGGGATGAGGGATGATAACCTTGCCCAGTTCCCTCTGAACTCTGACTGCTGCACTTGGAACTAATCTGGGTAGATTGAAGGGAAGAGACATAGAGACACAGTTTTGTCTTATTTGCATTAAAAATTTGAGCAAATAGCAGGCTATTATATTCGCATGAAGGGCAGGTAAACATGGCAGTTGGGACAAGGAAAGAGAACTTGGTGTGAAGGAGGGGATAATTACCAATTAGTAGGCCGAGTTAAGTCTCCTGAAACTATTCTAACTTTTCCCATACATTGAAAACTGGTTTATTGCCAGATAACCTGCTGCAGTAGCTTCTGCTTTCATTTCCTGAGAGAGAATAATACATCTTCTTTCTCCCCAAGTTCCATATAACACAAAAGAGGAAGCTGGCATGTGGGATAGAGTGTGATGAGAGGGGAGTGGAGGACACAAGAGTGGCACATCCACTGATCTGGGGCAGGGTGGGGGGTGAGGCAGGGCAGCCTGTTCCAGATGCCACCAAGTGGATGGGGGGAAGCTGACAACAAGTGTTCTGGCTGAGGGAGCTCTGCTTCAGTGTCCTGACCAGTAAGTGTTGGATAGAGCTGAAGTTCCTGCTTTCCTCCCTCTTAGATTGTGACAATAAAACAAATCTTTGCATGTGAGGTGCTGAGCAATGGATCTGAGCCCTATGAGAATTAAGAAAGACAAAAAAAGGAGAAATTCTGGAGAGGATGTAGAGAAAAGGGAAGTCTTATATGTCATTGGCGGGAATCTTTAGTTTCTTATAAAACTAAAAATAGAACTATCATATGATCCAGCAATCCCACTACTGGGTATTTATGAAAAGGAACGAAAATCAGTCCAAGAGATATTTGCACTTCCACGTTTAAGGAAGCAGTATTTACAAGAGCCAAGGTACAGAACTACCTAGGTTTTTATCAGTGGATAAATGGATAAAGAAAATGTATATGCAAGATGGAATACTATTCAGTCTTTAAAAGAATGAAATACTGTCATTTGCAGCAACATGCATAAAACTGTAAGTCTTTATGAGAAGTCAAATAAACCAGGTACAGAAAGGCAAATATCATATGTAACCAGTCATACAAGTGGGAGCAAGAAAGGTTGATCTCTGGCTGGGTGTGATGGCTCATGCCTGTAATCCTCTCTGGGAGGCCAAGGCAGGAGCATCCCTTGAGATTAGGAGTTTGAGACCAGCCTGAGCGAGAGTGAAACCCTGTCTCTATTAAAAATAGAAAAATTAGTCTGCGTTGGGCTGGGTGCCTATAGTCCCAGCTACGTGAGAGGGTGAGGGAGGAGGATCACTTGAATCCAGGAATTTGAAGTTGCTGTGAGCTAGGCTGACACCACAGCACTCTAGCCAGGGTAACAGAGTGAGACTCTGTCTCAAAAAAAATAAAAATAAAAAAAAGAAATGTTGATCTTGTGGAGATAGAGAGCAGAGTGATGGCTACTAGAGGCTGGGGGAGAGCTTGGGTGAAGAGTACACACATGTAGCATGATGTAAGGAATAAGTTCCAGTGTCTGAGGATGTTTGATAAGACAGCAGGGTGACTATAGTCAATAATAATTTATTGTATATTTCCAAATAGGTATAAGAGTATATTTGAAATGTTCAAACAGAAGTGTTAAATGTTTGAGATGGAATATCTCCCAATTATCTTAATATGATCACTACACATTATATGTATATATACATATAATGTGTGTATGTATGTATCAGAATATCACATGCACCACACAAATATGTAAAATTATTCTGTATTATTAAAAAGGAAAAAACCCCAAAAGTCATATATGATTATCTCAATAGATGCAGAAAAAGCATTTGTCAACATACGACATTTTTTCAGTATCAAACCCTATAGTTTTGCTCTATTAGGTATATATGGAATGTACCTTAACAAAATAAATATCATATATGACAGGCCCACAGGCAACATCATATTCAATGGCAAAAAGTCAAAGGTGTTTTCTCAGAGATCAGAAACAAAATAAGGATACCCACTTTCCTCATCTCCATTTAACGTAATTCTGGAAATGCTAGTCAAAACAATTAGGCAAGAAAGTCAGCAAAAAGTATTTAAGTAAAAGAGAAAGAAGTAAAATTATCGCTGCTTGCAGATAATATGTTCTTGTATATAGGAAAACCTGAAGATTCAACCAGAAAACGCTGAGAAGTAATAAATGAATTCAATAGAGTTGCAGGATATGATGTTGACTTACAAAAATCAGTGGCATTCCTACACACTAACAATGAGCTACACTCTCCCCCAATTAGGAAAAGATTCCCTTTACAATAGCACCAAAAGAGTAAAATATGTAGGAATAAATTTAACCAAGGAGGCAAAAGATCTGTGTACTGAAAATTGTAAAATATTGATGAAAAAGGGAAGATGACAAAAATAAATGGCAACATAATTATGTGATCATTCACTAGAGAATTAATATTATTAAAGTGTCCATATTACTCAAAACCATCTACAGATTCAATGAAATCCCTATGGAAATTTCAATCGCATTTTTCACAGCGATAGAAAAAACTTAGCATTTATATGGAATTACAAAGAGTCTAAATAGCCAAAGCAATTTTGAGCAAGAAGAAGCTAGAGGCATCAAACTTCCTTGTTTCAAACTATCTGTGACAAAACTCTAGTAATGACAAACTCTAGTAATCAGAACTCTATGACAAAACTCTAGTAATTGAAACATTTGGCTTATACCAACCCCAGAAATAAACATATGTCCATGAGTTCAACTGATCTTTGAAAAAAAGCACCAAAAATATACAATGGGGGAAAGGATAGTCTCTTCAACAAACAGTGCTTAGAAAATGAGATATCCATGTGCAAAAGAATGAAATTGTATTCATAGAAAAACTAACTTGAAGTTCATTATGGAATTAAATGTAGTACATGAAACCATAAAAGCAAAAGAAAACAGGAAAAAAGCTTTGACACTGGTTTTGGCAATGGTATTTTGGATATGACACCAAAAGCATAGTCATCCAAAACAAAAATGAACAATTGGGATTATATTAAGTTACAAAGTTTCTATGTTACTAAGCACAGCAAAGGACATTATAAACGAAGTGAATAAACAACCTATAGATTTGGAGAAAATATTTGCAGATCATTGGATAAGTGGTTAATATCCAAAAAAATATGAAACTCATATAATTCAATAAGAACAAACAAAATAAATAACTTAAAAATGGGCAAAGGCCCTGAATAGGTATTTTCCCAAAGAAGATATACAGATGGCCAACAGGTATATGAAAAGGTCAAAACCATCATCAGGGAAATGCAAACCCAAATCACATAAGCTGTTATTTCACATCTGTCAGGGTGGCTCTTATAAAAAATGCAAGGGATAACAGGTGCTGGTGAGGGAGTGTGGAGAAAAGGGCACCTTTGTACACTGTTGTTTGGCATGTAAGTTGGTACAGCTATTATGAAAAACAGTATGGAAGTTCCTCAAAAGACTAAGAATGGAACAACCAATAATCCCTCTTCTGGGTCTATTTCTAATGAAAGTGAAATCAACGTCCATCTCAAAAAGATATTTGCACAGCCATGTTCATTACAGCATCATGTACAATAGCAAAGATATGAAAACCACTTTGGGATCTGTCAACAGATGAATAAAGAAAATGTCGTGTATAGATATACAAGGATTTCATGCCAAGTAACCTCAGCCAGACCCACAATGAAAAGTACAGAATGATGACTTATATGTGAAATCTGTAACAACTGATCTCATAGAAGCAGAGAGTAGAATGGTGGTTGCCAGGGGCTAGGGAGAGTTTGGTCAAAGGGTACAAATGTTCATTGATAAGATCGATAAATTCTGAGTATTTAATGCATAGTGTGGTGACATAGATTAGGTTAATCCTACCATATTGTATTATTTTTCTGACATAAGCTGAGTGTAGTACTTATGAGTCTGACCCCCCCTCCCCCAATTACTGTAGGTGTGCTGATGGATGTGTTGATAATTAATTTGCGGTAATCGGCTCAAATCATCACTTTGTATTCCTTGAATACTTAACATTTTTTTTCCTTGTCAATTATATCTTGAGAACACAGGAAAAACATTTGGATACTTGGCTGTTAACATTTCTTCTTTTACACTTTCTCTTCTCTGTCTGAAAATTCATTATACATATATTGGTACGGCTGATAGTGTCCAACATGTCTCTGAAGATTTGTTTATATTTCTTCATGTTTTTTTCTTTCTATTCCTTAGACTAGATAATTTAAATTCACAAACTTTAAGTTTTCTGATTATTTTTCTGCATGGTCATATCAGTTGTTGAGCCCTTCTAAGTGATTTTTTTTCATTTTTTGTTATTACATTATTCAATTCTGTAATTTTTATGTGGTTCTATGTTGTAATTTCTACCTATATGGATATTCTCTACTTGATGTTACATTGATCTTATACTTTAGTTCTTCATATTTGGGTTTCTTTAGTTCTCTGAATATATTTATTTTTTAATTTAATTTTTAATTAAAATCATAACTGTATAATTTATGGGGTACAATGTGATGATTTCATATACAATGTGATATGCTTAAATCAAATTGATTAACATAACCATCACTTTGCTTAGTTATTCTTTTGAGGTAAGACATTTAAAATTTAGTCTTAGTTATTTTGAAATATACCCTTGCACTATGCACTGAGATAGCACTAAATGCCCTCTCTCCTCCCACTGTCTGCTCTGTTAGCTGAGCATCCAGCTGTTGTTGGGTAGAAATGTCACTAAATGGCTAGAGTGTGTAGTCGACTTGGCCTGTGGTTTCTTGTAGGCAGTTGGCCAGTCTGCCTCAGACTTCACTTCCTGCTGTGCAGAGCCCCAAAGTCAGCCAGAGGAGAGGATTGGGGCCCTCACAGCCCTATTCCCATGTTTGGATTTACAGATCCCTAAGAATTTGTCAGAGCTTTTCCAAATCTGTCTAGAAATCTCCGCCCCCGATTTTCCTCTTAAGGATTTAGTTACTCCAAAACCTCCTGTTATTCTCTTCCCAGATCGTGAAGACAGTAAATAGTGCCTGTAACTTTATCTTTCTAATGAGCCACCCATCATCTTGTTATTATTTTTTTCTTTTACCAAGAATTGGGCAGTGGAGTTATAGAAGAGGAAGGAAGGTGGGCAGTGAAGGCCGTCAGTGTGCCCTGTGCTGTCTGGTCCTCTCCCCAGCCCCCTTCCAGGCTGCCCCCACACTCTGCCATAGACCCTGCAGGTCTGGGCTGGTGGCTCTGCTTTTTCTACAGGCGGCAAGTCAGGGAAAACACAATTCATAGCTTCTCTCTAACTTTCCTTTCCTGGACACCTGACTGTCCTTCCACATCAGGAAACAGCCGTTCCATCTCTTCCCATATGTCACCAGAAAAGGTTCCAGGATCTGGATACCATGTGAGAAATTTCTCACTGAGCACATTTAACAACTTTTTGAAATGATTTTCTCCATTACTAGGTGGAGAAGGGGGATCAAGGCAATGTTGAATGTTCTCTTTTCTGAGAATCTAGAGAACAGTTTTGGCCATAAGGACAGACTGGACTCCAGGTGACTTGTTTGAGGCCACTAAATGAGATGGGAGACCAGGGGAGTGAGTCCTGAGATACAGGTCAGGAGTCCAGACATTGTCTTTTGATTAGCTGGGTGACCGTTTACAGTCATTGGCCAACCTGCGGATCCTCCCGTGGGGGAGTTCTGCCAGGACAGCCACTGGGGGAGTCTCAGTGTGGAGGAGAAGGTGGCACTGCCCAGCAGTTGGGAGGATGTGCAGCTACCTAGCGTAACAGGACATAAGAGACAGGGCTGAGCCTCAGTAGCTGGTGGTGAGTTGGGGACAGATAAGGCTGTGGCCAGAGGGAGTGTGCACTTATCTCTAAGACAGCAGGGGCAGGGCTGGCAGAAGCTCAGGGGAAAAGCCACCATTTAATCCAGCCACGAGCCTGTCAGCTTCTGTTGAGTTTGGCTTTGGCGTGAGTGTGTAGAGAGGGTGACTGGTATTGGTGGTGACTGAGGAGCCATATGGCTGCCAGCAGAAGGTAAATACTGTTATCTGCACAGGGAATAGTAGAGTGGGAATGCCCAACAGGAGGCTGGCCCAGGGAAGAATTTCTCTGGGCCAAGGTCAGGATATAAATGTTTAGTTTAGACTTCATTTTAGAAGGAGGGAGAGGAAAGAGAGTAGAAAAAGAGAAGGAAGAGAGCAAGAAAAGGTGGGTCATCCCCAAAGGAAGAAAGAAGGAACGCCCACAGCCGAGGCCCAGTGGCCAGCTGAATTTAAGTGGGGTGGGGGACAAAATCTAATTGTAGCTGAATTCAGGAGCTTTCCACAAAGGGAAAGATTTGATATTTCTTTTTTTTGCTGCTGAGTTCCTCTATGGCTGTGAAAATGGAGGGATTATTTTGTGGCTGAGGGATTGTTTTGTTTTGTCCTTACTGAAAACTTAAAAAGCTTTGTTCTTTTGCTGGAAGCTTCTTACTTAGGCAGCAGATAGTTGATATTTTTGAAAAATGAGAAAAGGACTTTGATTTATTAAGTGGGGTATGGACAGAGGAAAGTCCCAACCTCAGGAGTGTCCTGCCCCAGCGTTGCTGTAAGAGCTTCTGGGGCAGCGCTATGAGCTCAGGACAGCAAGTAAGAATTAGCGGAGGGTGCTATTGAGACACAGACTGGCCGTGACTGCAGGGACCTGGTCAACGTGAGCTGAATGGCTCTTTCTCCAGACTGATGGGCTGCTTCCCCAGTCAGTGGTAGCTAACATGCTAGTCCCGCCCTGTGGGAAGCTGT
>CAUYRH010047125.1:0-36589 GCA_963574655.1 Perodicticus potto
TGATTAAAAGGCCATGAAGGCTATGTTAAATAGTTCAATGAAAATATTTCAGATTGTATATGAAGTCTGCACATTGTGCCCCATGATTGCACCAATGTACACAATTATGATTTAATAAAAATTAAAAAAAAAAAAAAGAAAGAAAATCAGGAACAGTACCAAGGCCCTGAAGAAACCGTCCACATTTCCTTCGCAGGATGCCATAGTCTTTTCTTTTTCAAGAAAGAGAATTTAAATCAGATCATGGCCAAGTGCTTGTATTGAACCTAGGAACTGTGCCTGGAACTGATGCTGCCCACCCCCGGGGGGACTAGAAAATCTATGGGATGGGTTTTCATGTCACTGTATCTGGAGGGATGGCAGGGATTTGGGGGGTCTGATCACTACTGCAGTGTGTAGGACAGGCCTACATGGCAAAGAATCATCCTGTCCCAAATGACAATGGCAAACGGTGTGAAAAGCCATGGTTCCAGCTGCATTTTGGCAACAGAAGTCATCACAGGTAATCAGGTAGAGGTGTTTTCCTAATTTCATGTTTGAACAATTTTTATTTCCTTTGTTCTTTTCTGGAAAGAATTTCAGCACTAGAAGAGGACAGTCCTTTGTGTGAGATGAAGTTTTCTCCTCACCCATAAGTTTTCCCTATTTGTAATGATCTGTTCTTAGTGCAAGCGTCATTACAAAAATTTTGAGGTATACAAAAAAAATCAAGAAATGTAAACTGTGAGTGTATAGAAACAAACAAAGCCCTC
The DNA here is from genome assembly GCA_963574655.1 of Perodicticus potto. Lineage (NCBI taxonomy): Eukaryota > Metazoa > Chordata > Mammalia > Primates > Lorisidae > Perodicticus > Perodicticus potto. The sequence goes on from CAUYRH010047125.1 coordinate 753, forward strand.
CCAGCAAGGCTGATGAGCCGAGCAAGTTGAAACTAACATGGGCGAATGGGGAAGGAAGTGAGATAGTGGACCATAATATTGTCTGTTTCAAAACTTTCATGGTAAGTTTATGGTAACTTATGTCTGTTTCTTGGAAGTGAGATAGTGGACCATAATATAGTCTGTTTCAAAACTTTCATGGTAACTTTCATGGTAAGATTAGCCCACATCACAAAATCCCAAAACCAGAGATGTTGGCGTGGATGTGGAAAAAAGGGAACACTTCTGCACTGCTGGTGGGAATGCAAACTAATACATTCCTTTTGGAAAGATGTTTGGAGAACATTTAGGGATCTAAAAGTAGATCTGCCATTCATTCCTACAATTCCTCTACTAGGTATATATCCAGAAGACCAAAAATCACATTATAACAAAGATATTTGCACCAGAATGTTTATTGCAGCCCAATTCATAATTGGCAATTCATGGAAGAAGCCCAAGTGCCCATTGACCCACGAATGGGTTAATAAATTGTGGCACATGTACACCATGGAATATTATGCAGCCTTGAAGAAAGATGGAGACTTTACCTCTTTCATGTTTACATGGATGGAGCTGGAGCATATCCTTCTTAGCAAAGTATCTCAAGAATGGAAGAAAAAGTATCCAATGTACTCAGCCCTACTATGAAGCTAGTAGGAAAGAGGAAATATGGGGAAAGGGGAAAGGGAGAGGAGGGGAGGGGGGAGAATGAGTGGAGGAAGCATAACTGGTGGGACCACACCTACGGTGCATCTTACAAGGGTACATGTGAAACTTACTCAATGCAGAATATAAATGTCTTAACACAGTAACTAAGAAAATGCCACGAAGGCTATGTTAACCAGTTTGATGAAAATATTTCATTTTATATATAAAACCAGCATATCATACCCCATGATTATATTAATGTACACAGCTATGATTTAATTTAAAAAAAAAAAACCTTTCATGTTGACGCAACTGTCAACTTTCACTGGAGTATAGTACCCAGTTATTCAATCAAACATCCCTCTAGGCAGTGCTGAGAAGCTATATGGTGGACATTGCTAACCTTAACTGAGGTTTTGCTTCTTTTGGTTTTGTTTCTCCAAGGTTTTTCTTTTTATCCTTTCAGTTACCTGCAGTCCAGTGTGGTTTGAAAATATTAAATGCAAAATTTCAGAAATAAGCAGCTTGCAAGTTTTAAGTCCCATGCTGCTTTGAGTAGCATCATGAAATCTCTTGCCATCTGGTTCTATCCTATCTGTGTATGCTGCCCCCACACAGGTCACTTGGCAGCCCTCTAGGTTATCACATCGAAAAACCACAGACTATCTGGGGTTCAGCACTACTCGCAGGTTCATGTATCCACTGGGGACCTTGGGCACTGGAGACCTTTATCTCCTGTAGATAAAGGGCACTACTGTAGGTATTTAATTAAAAGAGATTATCCCCTGCCCTAAGTGGCCACGCTTGATCCAATTCATTGGAAGGCTTTAAAAACAAAACTGGGGTTTCCCTGAAGAAGGCGAAATTCTACCCATGGATTGTAGCTTCAGCTCCCGCCCAGCAGCTCCCAGCCTGCTCCCCCATGCCCTGGATGTCAGACAAGTCCCTGAAACAAACCTCTCTTGCACTCTTTCTTTCTTTACAGCACACTCTTTCTCTCTCTCTCTCATGCTGTAGAAAAACAGATATAATATATACATGGATGCAATTTCTAGAAGTATAATTTCTAGACAGCATATTGGTTCTGGTTCTGATACAACTCTAACTGATAACATGACTTAGAACACGTAATGTGACAGAGGAGCAGGGAGAAGTCTGTTAGATAAGCATAAGATTCCAATCAGCTACAGAATCCATCTGGTAAAATTACTCCTGAAATTCCCTCAGACAGCTGCAGACATCTTTGAGTAGTCCCACATAGCTGCTCCCTCATCCTCCGGTGTTGGAAGGGTTTAGAATCTCCCTGTGAGTGGCAGACGATGGGTTGGTTATATTTGGGGGTACAGAAAAGACATTGATGGGATTGCGCATCTTGTTGGACAAGATGTACACAGGGCCGGAGTTATGGGTGACTGAGACGCACCTCCTGTTTCAGGCCCATCAAGTAGGGTGCACAAAATGGCCCAAGTAATCCAACCAGCTCTTGAACTGGAACACAGAGTGTCAGCCCTGCACATATACAATACATCCTCACGGTAGGAACAAAGGATCTTCAGACACAAAAGAAGAGAAGTCAACTGGTACTTGGGAGAAGGTGGTGAAGGTTGTTCCAGGAGGTGAGTGTATGAACAAGTACCAGGCGTGTTTGACAAAGTGCAGGAATTCTAGCACTGCTTTCTGAACGACATCTGAGTTCCACAGGCTGCAGTCCTGCCCACAACACAAATCCAAGTGTCTATTCTCAACACCAGGATTGGCCAGATGGGAATGTGAGAACTGGCCACCCACCTGGGTATTGGAGGTGGTTAGGAGCTCCGCTGCTTAGCAATGAAGTTTGATTTTGCCACTTGGTTCTGTGATGCTGAGAAATCACACAGCCCCTTTGCATCTTCCTATATTTTAATCTATAAAATGAAAGTAATAAAAACACATGCTTCCAAGACTGAGCATGAGGGTCCATGAGCCTTTGAAGCCTGTACCAACCCTGCACCACCCCACCAGGGTGAAGGACATGACACCCTTCACTCAACTCATCTCTGTTGCCTTCATTCAACTGCATCTTCCCTGAAGGCAGGGTATGGATTGGTTCACCCTGTACCACCAGGTCCCCACACAAGGCCTCCCCCACACCAGGCATCCAATAATAGACACAAACAGAATGAATTCATACATAGTAACATCTGGCCCCACTGGTGTACGATAATATTGGAGGATAAGAGTTTTTAGGCAATAAAATCCTACCCTAAACTCAGATTTCTAGATATGTACAAGTTTTGAGATCTTTGGGGCCATTGAAGTTTGTCTTAAGGAAATGCAAGCTTTAGGATTGTAACTATTTCCCCATCAGCTTGGAGATGTTCAGATAGAGCTTTGGAATAATCTCTTTCCCACTGAGCACAGTAAACCCAGATTTTAGGAGCTAAACCAAGAACTTCTCCCCTATTGTCTGGCATAGATATAACACAGGCACGTTTTTCATCCATTGATTAATGTTATTAGAATTCATTAGTTAACAAAAAAGATTGTTATAAACGGAGAAAAGCCAATGATTGTAAATAAATTCCATTATCATTAATTACTCCCTGATTCACAAATTAATTTCCTGTATCATCTCAAGCCTTATTGGGGACTTGGAAAAAGTAAACTTAAAGCACTTTCAATTCTGTTGGAAAAATGACATATAACCGTAAGTTATTGTTCTATAAATGGGTGTATGTTATACTACGTAAATAAAATATATACTACAACATAGAAATAAAATAGAATTCTTAGAGGTGTTTGGCAACACAATCACAAGGTAAACATAAAGTTACTTCATTTTTTTGATTGCTGAAAACATGACAAAACTTCAGAGACACACACTGCACAGAGGGGATTAAAAGCTCATGGAAGAAAAAAAGCTTACTAAATAGTTTCATATTTAGGGGTATGATTTTATGACAAGTGTTTCAAAATTCAGGGCAATTTCAGTCTTTTCACGCTCCATTCAATGAAATCTTCCTTAAATCCACGATAAGCCCATTACAGCATCATGAAGGGGTCTTGGTTGCCCTTGAGGGGTCTGGACAGGACCGGGGGATACCATCAGGGAGAGATCTGAGCGTGCCTGTGATTGTGACAGTGACCTTCAGGGAACACAGCTCTCAGGACTACACTCAGATCTTCCTGGTCCTTCCTCTGCATGCAACCCTAAGACGGCTCACACCCGAACTGGAAGGATTACACCTCAAATATCTTTGTGGACAGGTCGCGTGACACTCAATAAGTGCGGTCTATTTGCAAGTGACAATAATTATCATAAGCAGCAGCTACAGCATCCTCCTTAGAGAGGCACAAATGCAGAACAGCTCAGCCTCTGAAACACAGGCAGCGGGAGGGCCCTTGTGGATAACAGTGACTCACCTGCCACACTTGGAAAGGAGCCACATGCCACCAGCATCGCTATTGTCATTGATTCATTTTTTAAAATTAAGTTTGAATCTATAATGGAAAAAGGAACTCCAGGGATATGAGAAAATTTCCCTACAGATAAACAAATTGTCCCCATTTTAATTGAGTTTTTCCCCTCCTTGGCCAAAGTGTATTCATTAACATTTATTTCCTCTGTGATGGAAGTATAGTGCCATCAGCCTGTCCTGTCTATGTGGTATGAGGGAGAATCGGTCTCTGTTCTGTGATTAGCACTGCTGCCTCATGCTAGTGATGGTCACATTTCCTATATGATCTTGTGGGACCCAAATCCAGGGCAGAAAATTATTTTCACACTGAGAATAAATGGGTTATCTCTTCTTAGCAGGACCCAAAAGATATTCCTTGGGAAATGACTTTGTATCACTCATACATTTCTCTGTGATGCTGGTTTGGCCCATGTTCTACAAAAATCAAATATTTCCTGGTAGGAAACAAACCTGTGGACCCCTTTTGGCCCCAGATTTTTGAGTTCTGCAGTCGAGTATTGAAGTTGTAATTTATTCAGACTCTTTTGTGAAATATTAACACTATTTTTCTTTTAATTATTATGGGTGTGTAATAGTTCTATATGTTTACAGAGTACATGCAATATTTTGATACAGGCTTATAATGTGAATTAATCAAGTCACAGTAATTGGGAAATCCATCAGCTCAGGTATTTATATTTCTTTGTGTCAGGAAGATTCCAATTCCAAATTATAGTTTTTCAGTTATTTTAAAGTACAGAGTGTTCCAAGGTTCTCCCAAATGGTCATCAAACATGAGGAAAATAGGAAATTGGAGCTAAATGTACCTTTATTTGCAAAATATTTATTACAAAATTTTAAGAAGAGGTGGCCAACACATGGAGAATATTTTGGAAATATTTTGTAAAATTTTATAATGAATATTTTATACATAAAGGTTCATTTAGCCACAATTTCCCATTTCCCAAATGTATAGCGATTTTATGGGTGAACTTTGGGACACCCGACTCTAAATTATTGTCAATTATATGTAGTAGTCACCTTGTCATGCCATCAACTACTTTTCATTCTATCTTGCTGTATTTTTGCACCCATTAATCATCCCCACTCTATCCCTCCTCCCCACTACCATTCTCAGCCTCTGGTAACCATCATCTACCCTCTGTTTCCATGAGATCAATTGTGTTTAATGTTTAGTTCCCACATCTGAGTAAGAACATGTGAGATTTGTCTGTCTGTGCCTGGCTCATTTCACTTAACATAGTGCTGGTTCCATTCATGTTGTTGCAAATGGCAGGATTTCATTCTTTTGTGGTGATATAATATTCCATAGCATATATGTACCACAATTTCTTTACCCATTCATCCATTGAAGTGTTGGCAAACACTTTAATTTTATTATACAGCATTTCCATTTTTAAAATGCCCTTAAAAGTCTCTCTATCTTTATTTACTACTAAAACCTGACTGTGTTTATAGGCCACCACTTGTGCTGGTTTCCTTTGATTCAATGCACAAAACATGAAGGGCATCTGGAACATAACCTTAGAGACAGGTGACCCTCCGGGGCTTCCAGACAGCTCTAGCTGCTCTTCTGACTGGCTTCCCAAGGATGTGGAGATGCTTTGCCTTGTAGAACCTTCCCATTTTATTCAGAGGAATAAATTCAATAGTCATTTTTTAAATAGTCAGAAAGTGTTGCCATCAAGTTCCAGAAAGCCCTAGATGTACAGAGGAGGCAGGTATGGGTAGGATTTGGGAGACAAAGAGCTAACACAAAGGGCAGTGTTAGGATTGCCTTCTGGTTTATTTTTAAATCTGTTATGCCTCTTTACAGGTGAAAGTAATAGAAGACCCTCCTCAAATCAAACTGGTTTAATTCAAAAGGAAAGGAAATTTAAAGACTCAGATAAATGGGGAAAGGGAGAGAGAACAAACTTATTTTCTCCTGCAACTGAAAGGTCCAGGAGTAGATTCAACATCAGACTGTCCAGGTCTGGGCATCTGTTTTCCCCCACCTCAGGACCCATGTTTCTCCCTCTTTTTGCTCTTACTTCTATGGGGTTGGTTTCATTTTCTGAGTCCATGTGATGAAATCAGCTGCTCCATTATCACATCACCTATTGTTTTCTGCCAGCCTGGAAAATAAGTTATGTCTTTTTGGTGGGTGTGGCATAAATGCCAGGTTCCTTACATGAGACCTCCCCCATGGGGTCAATACCTATGGCTGTGACAACAGAATGCTGATTGGCCAGGGATGGCTCACTCTTCACACCCCACTTGCTGGACATCAGCCCCACCAGAAGCACATGAAATAAGAGTAGGGGAGACACATTTCTTCAATGGAAAATCAAGGTGTTATTAGCAAGGATGAAGGACAAGAGAAACTGAATGTACCAAACCACAACAGCCTATCCCTGGGGATAGAGCAGTGACTTTGAAGCACGGTCTCTGACATGAGTAAAAGTGACATATACTAGATAAGACATATGCAAAAAGTGATGTATTGTTAATAATATATAATGATGAGAAAAATGTAAACAATTTCTTGAGTTAGAGCAAATCTAAAGATAGTGGTTGTTTTAGGCTGAGACTCAGTAGGCAAACATCAGGACAGAAGTTTATTTCTTTCTCATGTAAACGTGTCAACAGCAGGCACTACAGCATATACATGACGCTTTTGTCCATGAAGACTCTGAGGACACAGCTGCTACTAGTTTAGTACTGTATGCTTTCTGTGCATTCCTTTTCTCCTCATGATCTACAATGGTAAATCCATGGCCCAGGCAGTAGGATGGTGGAAGGGACAAAAAAAAAGGGCGCCAGGTATCTTAAGGAAGATTCCCAGAAGTTCTCACACAATGTTTCTTCTGCTACTCCAGGGAACAGCAGATTGCCATGTGGCCACACTAGTCTGTAAAAGAAACTGGAAAATGCAATCTTTATTCTGGAAATTGTGAGTGACCATTTGACCAACTAGAAATGTGGAGTTTCATTAATGTTGGAGAAGGAACATTGTCTCTGCACACCTTAGCAGTATTCATTTACCCACTTGTATATGTCTTCAAGAGAAAAGCCTTGCAGCAGTACCTACTTCATCAGCACTCACACACAAGTGTGTTTCACTCACTAGTGTATGTTGGTTAAATAAGGCTCATCCTCCAGGGATGTCTCAATAGAGAAGATAAAAAAAGCTGAAACTAAGGGTCTAAAAGGCTTGAGCCATGATGTCCAACAGAGCTACATGTGGCTATTTCCATCTGAACAACTTTAAATTAGATAAAATTGAAAACCCATGTCCTCAGTCACATTTCAAGTGCCCAGTGGTCACCAGTGGCTAGTGGCTACTACGTTGGACAGCACAAAAATAGAACATTACCATCATTACAGAAACTCCTGTTGGCTGGTGCTGGAACCTTCCTGAGTCAACAATAGAGCCAAGACTATGTCTGACAAGTTATATGCAAAAAAGTCTTCTTTAGAAACTTCACGATGACCTTGTTCCAAAGGATTGTTCATTTTATATGTTATACACAAACATCTCCATGCATTAAGTAGTTTTGTTTATTTTTCACGTTTTAATTCTGCTGCAACAAAGTGCATACATTTTAATTCTAGAACATTTGGAGAACATAAGTCAGACTCCACAAAAAAGTTAATTAAAATCATCAACTCTTGTAGTACCCAGAGGTAAGCCCTGTGAAAAATTTTATGTAAATCCTTTCTCACATTATTAATAAATGCAATTTGAACGCAAAACAGAATTCATTGTGCATGAGGTTTTGCAGCTTTTGCCACTGATCATTGTATTATGCGCATTTTTTAATGTCACTAAATATTTTATAATTTATCATTTTCAATAAAGGTCTAGAATTCTATTATTGGAATCTTTATTTTATCCAAAAGTCATCGACTCAAATACCTACAAGGCTTAATCAGAGGAAGTAAAATGTTGAAGGATATGGATAAAATACTATAAAGCATACTAGGTATTAAAGAGAATTAAACAGATCCAAATCACCTGTTTATGTAGAGACTGTTCACTTATAAATTTATACTGAGTCTGAGTGAGAGTTACTACTTAGAAGTAGATTTTTTTTTAACATTTATAAATGCAGTGAGGCCAGATATCCTAATTGATGGCATTTTACTTTTCATTATTATAAACAGTGCAAAAGTAAAAAAAAAAAAAATAAAGAAAAAAACTTAGACCAGTATCTTTGCAAACATGTGTGGTTAATTTGTTGGGCTTTGTGCCAGGAAGTGGAACTGAAGATCAGTGATTATAATTTTTTAAATTCTTGATACACATTTCAAAAATGCTTTGTAAAATTGTTTTCATTGACAAGATTACCAGGAAAAGTGGGCCCCCTAACAATCCCTGAAATAAATTTGTTTCTCTTTTTCTTTTTTAATCACACCTAGATGATCTCTTTCTGCATACTATTTTTTGTCTTCAGTACTGGTAAGATGGACCATTCCTTTCTCTGTTTATGATGTATCTGTATATTTCCTTCGGCGAGATGCCTTTCCATGTTTTGCTTGTGTGTGGAGGTGTGTTACTTTTTGGTTCATTAAAGCTTTCTATATTAATAACATCAACAAAAGGTTAAATTCTGCACCATTTTAACAGATCTGATAATCTAAATCCATAGAAACATAATAGTCTTTACAACATTTCTTGTGTACCACAGATATTCCAAATTTGACACCTATGAAATTCCATAAAAAACTCTATTCTAAATCAGAAGCGTGCTGTTCGATAACTGTACCACTCTACCTTGATCAGAATTGCCCTTGATGCTCACATATGTGATGTATCATGTTTCAATGATAAAGATTAAAAAATGTTAAAACCAACAACTACAGGAAAAAACAAGAGTAAAACTTGCCTTGCCACAATTCAGTGCTCTTCTAAGGGAATAAGTTATCTCAGAATCCCTGAACTGTCTTGACTATTCCTCCTTCAATCAACCACAGCATCCTGTGTTTAATTTTGGCAGTATTCAAATTTATCTAAATCATCTGTTTATGTATTGACCTTTCACTTATAAAAGAATTGAATGATATTTCACCATATGAATATACATTAGGTTTAATCATTTAGTAGTAATGGACATTTGGGGTGTTTCCACCTTGTGCTTCCTGTTAATCGTGCCACAGTGAATATTCATGCACATATTTTTGTTTGAATGCCTGATACAATACGGATGAACCTGAGAAACATTATGCCAGTGAAGCCGGACACAAAAGGTTATGTAGTGTGTGATTTCACTTACAAGAAATGTTCAGAAGAGGTAAATCCATAGACATAGAAGCTGGGTTAAAAGGATGGTTTGACGGGTACAGGTCTTCCTTTTGGGACAATGAAAATGTCTGGAAACTACGTGGATGTGGTGGTTGCTAGGCACTGCGAGCGTAGTAACAACCACTTAATTGTTCACTTGAAAATGATTTATAGTGGCTCGGCGCCTGTGGCTCAATAGGCTAAGGCACCAGCTACGTACACCTGAGCTGGCGGGTTCGAATCCAGCCCGGGCCCACCAAACAACAATGACGGTTGCAACCAAAAAAATGGCCAGGCGTTGTGACGGGCGCCTGTAGTCCCAGCTACTTGGGAGGCAGAGGCAGGAGACTCACTTGAGCCCAGGTATTGGAGGTTGCTGCGAGCTGTGATGCCACGGCACTCTGTCCAGGGTGACAGCTTGAGGCTCTGTCTCAAAAAAAAAAAAAAAGAAAAAAAAAGAAAATGATTTATAGCAAGGCATGGTGGCTCACGTCAAAGGGGGCCAAGGCAGGTGGATTAACTGAGCTCATGGGTTCAATACCAAACTGAGTAAGAGTGAGACCCACATCTTTCAAAAAAGCCAGGTGTTGTGGTGAGCACCTGTAGTCCCAGCTACTCGGGAAACTGAGGCAAGAGACTTACTTGAGCCCAAGAGTTTGAGGTTTCAGTGAGCTATGACAGCATGGCACTCTGCCAAAGGTGACAAAATGAGACTCTATCTCAAAAAAACAAAAAAAAGGAAAGAAAATAATTTATAGTTAATTTCATACCATGAGACTTTTACCTTAAATGCACACACATATATGTATATACATTATACACACACACACACACACACACACATATGTGACAGAGAGAGGGAGAGAGAAAGGAAGAGTGCATCATTTATGTCTAAATCCCCGTGGTCCATCTCAGTCTCCAAAACGCAGAAGCTATTCGAGAAATGTTTGAAGTAAATTACAGGAATTACAATTAGATCATTCATCAAACCCATTCTAGGTTGGATGTTTGGTACCATCTATTGTGTAGATGACCAGAAAAAGAACCCACTAGTTTTAATTCAGGGTGTGGGAAATGTCAGGCTGCCGATTCCAGTTTAATTCACAGTACAGCCACCTTTGGTAAAAAGTTCCCTATGATTTATAAAACTTGCTTATGCTATGTGAGTATAATTCATCACGTCTAGCACAGGTAGATTCATTTCTCCTTGAAGCTGGGAGAAATGGCACTTAGAAGGCAAGCAGTCTAGTTTAGAGTTTGGGGACTTAAGTTCTCTTACTTAACAACATCCTCTGGCTTAAGCACAGAGGCTCTGCTCTGGATTTTGCTGTCTGAAAGAAAGCCATGTGCACATGGGCTGCTTAGGCTTGGAGAAGGGCAGTAGGAAGGGGTGTCTGGCATTAGTAGGGGTGAGAATGCCTGCTCTCACAGAAGACAAGCCCTGAATAATAAGTGCTGGGTCAGAATGAAGATTTATTTCTCAAGTAGATCTGATGGGGTCTGGGCATCTCTTTCCCATCACAGGGCTCCCAGGGTGGCCAACCTTCCCACTCTTCCCAGGATGGTCCCAGCATTCACAATCTAGGTCCCACGTTCCAGAAAACCTCTCTCCCAGGACAGAAAAGGTCCTGGTCTTAGGGGAAGTTTATGTGAGTATTACAAGATCCACAAATTTGCTTTGAAAAACATCAGGCCTAAAAGCACATTATCTTTGTTATCCAACAGAAATGAGAAGGCTGTCTACTTTCTACCCTTTCACATAGGGCAAATGTGTCCTGGGAGTGGTGGTCACAGAGTGCCCATCCTTACATGTCCCTCAGTGATGAGACCAAAGAGCTGGACTTTGTGTGCGGCCCTCAGGAGCCTATGCCAGCCCATCTGTGATTTTCCTGTGGACGGGGTGTTGTTTTCTGTGATAAAGTAGCAATAGTTTGTTGATTTTTAACACTGTAAATATTGTGTCTATGTTTTTTAAGGTTTCAATAACAAAAATGATGATTGGGATACAACACTGGTATAACCAGACATTACCAAAAAAAGAAGAATAGGAAGAAGCAGAAGGAGGAGAAAGCAAAGGAGGAGGAGGAAGAGAATAAGAATTAGATGAAGACTATGAGTTGGATAGATGCATACAACTAGATTAGAGAGGCGAATAATCAGCAAAGCCTATACTGCACAATTTGCAGGAAATACGTTGAGCTTGGGCATGGTAAAAATGGGATGCAAAAACACAAGTAGAGAATAAATCTTTCAAGACCAGGATGAGACAGGCAAGTACTTCTCAATCATTCAAGAGTCCTTTTGTCTCCCCAGAAGACCACAGTGTTCAAGTGAAGACAGTGAGCACTGAATTAGTGTGGCACACCACAGTCATAAACATATTAGCATGCCGTTCTCTTGATTGTGTTATGAAACTGAGCTAAGCCACATTTCCTAACTCAGAGATAGCAATAAAGAGGCCCTTTGGGTAAAGAATGAAAGAAGGAAATAGAAGGAATGAAGGAAGGAAGGAAGGAAGGAAGGAAGGAAGGAAGGAAGGAAGGAAGGAAGGAAAGAAGGAAGGAAGGAAGGAAGGAAGTGAGGAAGGAAGGAAGGAAGGAAGTGAGGAAGAAAGGAAGGAAGGATTTTGGTAACAGAAGCATTGGCCCCTGACCTGCATGTAGAACTGATTCTACCTGTTCTTTCCAATGACCATGCTCCCTATGGTATAACAAATAAGTCAAAATCACAATGGAAAACTGTTCCCCTTGGTTTTGAGGTAGTTTGCTTTAAAAATAGAGTTCCAAATTGTTTTCTTGTTCTTGTTGAAGATTTTAATCAAGATGTAGAAATCAAAAGACAACAGATTCTGAATTTGTGTCTTGTCAAAATTCCAACTAGATTTTGCTCATCTAACTGCATATTCAGACAACATGAACATGTAAATTTTGGCAACTTCCATGGAGTCTATTCATTATTATCAAAGAAAATAAATAGTTATTGTCTGTTGAAGTCCTGTGCATCTTGTACATAATACTGCTAAAAGAAGAATGTGAGGTTGCTGTGAGCTGTGATGCCACAGCACTCTACCTAGGGTGATAAAGTGAGACTCTGTTTCTACAAAAACAAACAGAAAAGAAGAAGAAGAAGAAGAAGAAGAAGAAGAAGAAGAAGAAGAAGAAGAAGAAGAAGAAGAAGAAGAAGAAGAAGAATGTGATTTGCTTTCCTACAACATGGAGGCTACCACTTTGAAAGTTTGGAGTCAATTTTTAGTCTCCTTAACATGTGCCAAGGCACTTAATAAATTTTTGTTCTTTCTTTTTTATTTTATAAAAATGAAAAGAGATAGACTTGTTAGGCATGTACTCACAAATACAATAAGATAATGTTAAAATGTCAGCCTCCCATAAAATCATATTTCCAAACTGATGGACAAGAAGAATATCTTTCTTCAGCCCTGAAATAAGCTGAGAAAAAGTTAAAAAAAAAACTGTGACATTAAAACAGAAACCTATATTCTCTTCTTCTAAAAATGTTTGATGATCTTTAAAGAGGCCATAAAGATCTCAGAAAAAAACAAATTACTTCACTTAAATTGTTCGCTGTTACAGGTAAGTTGTAACAATTGCTCTTACAAAAAAGAAAGAAAAAGATTCCTTTTCATTTCGTTGTAAATAGTCTGCTTCTGAACCCAATAGAATGTCATTCCCCCAAAAAGGGCAAAGGAGCGAAATAGGACTTTCCAACTTTTTTTTTAACACAAAATCCCCAACTTATTTAGAATCCAACTTTTATTTCACAAGTTGAAATTACCTCTATGACTTTAAATCAGAGAGAAGAGGTGTAACTTAGAATGAAATCTGTTTTCTTCAGAGTGTTTAAAAACGGTGGGAAATTAAAGATGTAGGTAACCAGGACAGGGAATTTATGCACGAGGAGGATTGGATGGATAAACAGCTGGTCTACTAAAAAACGTGAGTTACACAACATCTTTCGGAGAGCTGGAAAGGAATTCCTATAAGGCAAAAAGCATGTTGTTGCTAGTGAGAAAAATCCTCCATCTCCCAGGGTCAGACACCTATTTGAGAGAATTTACAGCGTGATGTGGATCTATTGAGCTGAGTATCGGTGTAAGATGACTTGGTAAGACGTGACAGAGAGGAAGGATGGGCTCAAGGCTGCAGGCAGTTCTGAGAACCATCTCAGTGTGGTGGGGCAGGAAAGCGCATCCCTCATCCCCACGGCCGCAATAGCCAGTTACATCTCCAAACCCTTTTGTGTTCTATTTAATTTTAGGAGATGATGATGACAGGCCTGGTTTATCAGCTACAGCCATTGTTTACCGCAGATTAATCAGAGGCAGGTGATGACCAAATGGGGTCATTCTGGGATCTTGAAACCACAATTACACTGATTTTGAGAGAGATGATTTAATTTCGCAGAAACTTCCATTGTTCTCTTCCTTTGTCAAACGTGTCTCACGTGTCTGCTCTCAAAAGCTCACAGATGGGGCAAGTGCTTGCCGGTTACTCTTTCAAAGCCACACAATGACAGTCCCCAATCGACGTTCTTCTGTAAGAGGGGCTTGACCCTTTCCTCTAGCCCCAGCTTCATGGCAACCTTTTCTGCGGCCCTCACAGCTGCAGCTTTGAGGAGCATCCCCGAGATGCTATTTTGGGTGCCTTCCTTAGATACAAGGTCAGGGTGACTCAGTGTGCCAACAGATGCAGGCAGGGCGCCGAAAACAAACTCAGGATGTCATCTCTCTCCTTCCAACTTCATCAGCTACTTCCTCCCAAGGTGTCATTACCGGTGACAAGCTTGCCTCCCAACTCAGGTGTGGAGAGGGCTGAAGAGAGTAGCCAGCACATTCTTCATGGAGCAATGGTGTTTGTCCTCAGGACACATTCTGTCTGCCCTCTCTCCCCCCTGCCCAGGCTCATCGTAGTACTGCCCTTCCAAGCCCACTTGAAATTCGGTATAGCCACATGACAGGCCTTGGCCAAGGGAATGAGTCAGACGGGGTCTTTGCATCTTCACATTCTTTCACTCTGCCATGAGCACCAGAGCTTTCCGATGGAGCTGTTCCCATAGCTGGGTGCCTATGCAGGCTGTCCAGAAAGTATCTAGCCATGATTAATACTATTTTTCATATTACATGTCCAGATAATTTCTGGACATTCCTCTCTATGTTAAATCATCATGTTGCACCTCTTGACTTGTTAATAGATATTTTAAAAGCAATTTTTTGAAGGAAATTATCTGGCTTCCACCCCCAGCCTACTCTTAGAGTGCCAGTGGTATGGATAAGGGGAAATTCACTGAAATACTTGAAAAGGCTAAATATTTCCACTGATAACCTGTCTTGGCACTGGTAAGGGGGGATCCCTCACACAGCAATGATTTGGAGGGTTGTTATCAAAAATACTGTGCCACTGTTTCAAATGCAGGGGCACCTGGCAGAGATGAGGGTTTGGTTTAAGCGCAATAGAGGAAGGAATGGCTGTTTCTGGAGGACGCCAGTGTAGCTGGGTGCCCAGGAAGACCCAGAATAAGATCCAGATGGGAAACCACAGGATGGGGCCTTCAAGTGCTGATATGAAGGGAGATTTATTTTATCTGGAGATGATTTCAGGAGCTTTGATGGAGAGGATTAAAAGGAAGGTGAGCAGAAAAAGCAGGAGGAGGAAAGAGAAACGTTCACTTGATGTAGCATCTGTCATATCCCCCACACCCACTCCCAAACACAGACAGATTATTTTATGCTGCAAACAAATACATAACGCACAGTCTGATGGCCTTCCTGGTGATGCCGGGATTTCAGGTTCTTGGTCTCGGAGATTCGAAGAAGGAAGGGACAGACCACAGGAGTAGTGCTAAGTCAGGATTTATTTACAGGAAACAAGAATTACAACTACCAGAAAAACCAGACCTCCAGGCAGAGAGGACCCAGGAGGGGAACAAGCTCTCCTGCTCCCTCTCCGAGGTCCAGCCGAGGTCTGTGTCTGAGCTCTCTGCTCAGGGGTTTATATAATCCCAGGAGGTTGTTTTGCCGGAACTTCTTAGGGCTTGGATCTTTGTCAGTTACAGCCAGCTGTCCAATGAAGCCTCAGGCCATGGAAACTGACATGACATTGGCCAGTCACAAGTGCACGAGGAGGAGACAGCAAGGGCCATCCATGAAATGGACTAGCCAGAAGAGCATGAGGAGGAGACAGCAAGGCACCAGTGTCTCCCCTGCAGGTGTCCGGCCCTTCCAGCAAGCTGGTTCCTCCATCCGCCACAGCATCAGCACCAGGGCCAAGGCGGCAGGTCATAGGGCCGCCTTGTCCTGCATCACTGGTATTTGTTTTCTTATGTTGCTGATGTTCTGTGCACATACTTTGTTTGTCCAAGTAGATGACAAGATCCTAGCATGTGAGAGTTACATTTTTGTTATCCCCAGTCATCAAATGCTGCCTTTGCTATTAAAGCCTAATGAATGGTATTATGTACTCAAGTTTCACAAAATCTGGATACTCCCTCCAAGGTGGCTCATTCCACATAGGTTGACGTTCCCCGCTGCCTGGCAATAATGACACTGATGGGCCCCTCTCTGCCATGAGCAAGAGACAGCTTGGTGCTCCTGAGAGTAAATGGCAGAACTTCTGATGGGGATAGGCAAGCAAAAATCCACGTCACATTGCAAAAAACACATACCACTTCCTTCCTACTCAGATGCAAATAAGGAAACTATTCCATGTCCTGAAAGTAATGTCTCATATTTAAGGTATTTCGACTTGGCCTCAGTTTCATAAATTCATTGCGCGCATCAATTAACAAAGGCTGGAGGTCAGAATGTGTTTTTAGTGTGAAATCTCGTTCAAGACATATTTTCATATTTTTCTCCCTTTTCTATATACATGTAGATATTGACATTCTTGCCATTTTTTTCTAACTACATGGGAACCCTTAAACATTTACAATTCAGATGAGAAATCTCTTATTTCCAGTTTCATAAAGACTATTATAAATTTGCTTATAATTTTCAATGGGTCATAATCGACTGTTGATGACTTTAGCTGACTGGATAGTGTCCAGTGTCCAGGAGAGAGAGGCCTCTGGATATTTTCCCTCCCCTTGCCTTGATGCACCACAGTAGAGAGAGTCTGAAAACAACAAGGTAAGGGGGAAATGGCTGAGAGTTTTCTTTTATGTGTTTATATACATAATACATATATATATGAATTAGTATATATTCCAGCTATCTTTCTACTTTTTCAGAAGTAAGACCAATTGAGCACACCACCATCCACTGAGATCCCCAATTAAATTATTGGTGTGTTCTACAAATAAGAAAAAAACCCTACCACCTGCTGGTGACAAATGTCAATAAGAAACAGAGCCACTCACGAGAAAGCAGCACAGCACTAAAAGAGTGGTATAAGCTGGGGTGAGCAATTCTTACTACCCAGGTCTACTCTTCCCATTCCTTTTGGTAAAACTACCCAACATTTGATTTTTTTTATTTGCTCCAACCAATCACAGGATAAAACTTCTAACCCCTTTGCACCATCTACAGTGACCAATGTAATAATATGTCCAAATTCATCTGATTGTGTGCATTAAATATGTGTAGTTTTTCAGCACATCAAGCTCACTCAGTACAAGCACACGTAAAAGCAGGCCCCACAGCACAGATACAGCCAGTGAGGGCACTTCCTCCCCACTGCCCCGGTAGTGATGGGTGTGGGAATGAGATTGTTATGTAAGTTGATCTAGAAAAATAAAGAGTTTCCCAGGACTTATCAGAGCAATCACCAGATGGAAGACTTCATTTATCTGTAGGGACAAGAAAAATATATCTGAAAAAGTAAATTATTTCTAATCTAAGTTATGGGGCCAGAAAAAAAAAAAGAATCTTTTTTTCTTCAGCCAGTTTGCACAGAGCTTTTAGATATGTGCACATACAGAGCATGGGCTGGGTCACTGGTGGGGGGACCCACTGTGAGACCCCACACTGGTGATGGGGTGCAGAGTCCTAAATATGAATAACAAGTGACACACCACCAGGGGAGGGTCATGTGTTTCTGGGGGTGTGGGCAAATCATCAGCTGATGAACAGCACAGATGTGTCTCCCTCGCAGGGGAAGCCATGAGACCAGGCAGAGGCAGACACAGCACAGTCAGTGTCTTCCCTGGCGTGGCAAAAGGGCCATGGCAGACCACGTGGGAAAGAGACCTGAGCCCTGCATAGGAACCGCTTCCCACCAGGGCCCTCCACCCCTCAGGCCACTGGCTCTGCGGATCTACACACTGGCCGATCCAGCTAAGCAGGCTCTTTAGACTTGCCTGTGGCAAAATACCAGGCCTGGCTAGTTATCTTCTCGTTCACAGAGGAATCATGGGCTTTATGAAAAGATCCAGCAACATAAGGAAATGGGGAAAAGTCAGCCTCAGGGTGCAGAGAAAGAGCACAATTTCAATAAAGTTTCACTAAAGGAAAAATACATACATTATTGACAGCACCTGCTTTGGGCCCAGCAATAATGCCAGGCTGCAAAGCAGAAATGAGAGTGCTATAATTCTTTCAATGGAGGCAGCTATCCAGATCCTGTGTAAATATTCCCTTTGGCTGTCATCTATTTTAGCAAAGTAATGGTTTTAAGCAGAGGAACCTGGGCAAAGTGGAAAAGATAGACAAAAACAAACTGAGCAGTCTTTCTTCATTTCCACATGCCATGTGTATTAATTAGGCAGTGAGCAGAGATGAATAGGACCAGTCTCTATACCCAGTCCAGAATGGCCACCCAACCCACCCATTCACCAGCAAACATGCCTCCCTCAAGCCCACACCAACTCCATAATCTGATTCTCCCAAAAATTCAGGGAGTAGTATTGCTACTCTTAGCCATAGCCTTTTTTTTTTTTATTTTAGCATAAGTATGTCCCATGAAATATTTTGGATATACTTATACTAAAGTACATTCATGGTTTATCTGAAAGTCAAGTTGAACTACCTGTCCCCATCTCATCTGGGAACTCTGGCAGGAGGAGGTGCACGTCACGAGGCTCATGGAAGGACTAATCACTGAGATGCAGACCATTCACAGTTAGAAAACCCAGGAAAACACAAGGAGGAAGATAATTAAACTGGCGACACCCAAGGTTGCTGCAGTCATGATTCTTCAGAAACCTGATCAGGCAACAATTCCTTGGGCAAAACGTCTGGAGTTAAAAAGGAGATTATTTTTCTTCTTTTGAATTGTGCCTCTTATTCCCACAGAGGAAATAGAAAATATCATTTCTTCTGTGCCATAGCTCTGGCCTTACCATCTAATTCCAGTAGCAATGAAAGACTTATTTACTAATATTTTCATAAATATTTAGGACTATGCATCCAGCCATGATGTGAAGCTCTAAACGAACACCCCTGACTCTCAAGCCAACACTTAGAGTTTCCCCAGGGAAATGTTGCATTGTCTCATCAGTGGGAAAATTAAACAAACATTCGAAAAGAGCTACAAAATTAGAACAAGATATAAATAATTCACAAGAAGATTAATGGATTTTATTGAAAGGACTGTTCTGCTATCTTTTTTTACTGTTTTTTTTTTACCGTTTTCTTTTTCCTCTCTCCAAAAAGTGCTCCAAAGCTCCGTAAAATCAAGCCTCTTCATTCCCATATTTTAAACTTTAAAAATATCTTTGTCTAACTTCTTTAATATTCCTCTAAAGGAGAGAGGACAGGGACATTCAAGAATCTCAAGAATGGAAGAAAAAAGTATCCAATGTACTTAGCCCCTACTGTGAAACTAATTTATAGCTTTCATATGAAGGCTATAACCGAATTATAGCACAAGAATATGGGGAAAGGAGCAAGGCAGGGGAGGGGATGGAGGAGGGTGGGTGGAGGGAGAGTAATTGGTGGGACCACACCTATGGTGCATCTTAGAAGAGTACAGGGGAAACTTACTGCATACAGAATATAAAGGTCTTAACAACAAAAAAGAAAATGCCATGAAGGCTATGTTAACCATTTTGATGAAAATATTTCAGACTGTATATGAAACCAGCACATTGTACCTCATGATTCCATTACCGTACACAGCTAGGATTTAATAAGGAAGGAAAGAAGGGAGGGAGGGACGGATGGAGGGAAGGAGGGAAGGAAGGAAGAGGAAGGAAGGAAGGAAGGAAGGAAGGAAGGAAGGAAGGAAGGAAGGAGAAGAGAAGAGAAGAGAAGAGAAGAGAAGAGAAGAGAAGAGAAGAGAAGAGAAGAGAAGAGAAGAGAAGAGAAGAGAAGAGAAAAGAAAAGAAAGAAGTCATAGGGCAGAGAAGATGGGTGCTTCCATTCCGGGGCTGAGATGGACTTTGATGACATGATCCAATGACATCCTACGTACGCTTTTACAAGTGAGCCTGGGCCATCCTGACAGAGCACCCCATGTTCAAGCTTGGTCGATTAGGTTTCTTAGGTACCAGCATTATGTGAGAATAGAAGAACAGTTTTCATGTTTCTACAAGACACACCACGGTAGAGTAGAGGCCTAGAGACGTGATGACAACCTTCCAGTGGATAGAAATGAAGATGCAGAATTACATGCCTGGAATGTGGTAAAGAACAAGATATGAAGATGAGCATCTTAGCAGATGTCCTCAAGAACAGTCAAGAACAAGAATGAAAAGCACATGTCATTCCAACCCACACCCCTCTTGCCCCCCCCCAAATCCCTGAAAGTTAGATGAGATGAAAGGAGTTGTGAGAGAATCCTACAATAACTGAGACAGATACAGTGCAATTCAGTATTTATTTATCAAGCACTTATTACTTGCTAGTCACTGCACTAAGAAGCTAAAGACTGAGAACATAGATATAAACTCGACATGGTTCTCCTCCTCAAGGCACAGAGTGGAGCAGGCAGGTAATTAATAGGTTGCATTACATTGGAATCCGTGCTATGATCCATGCAAAGGAAGGCAGAAGGTCTCTTTGAGCTGCACAAAGAGCACCAGAGAAGCACATCAATTCGTCATGAGAATCAGAGGAGTCTCCTCTGAAGGAAGAAAGGCTAAGTGGAGATGGAAAAATAATTAGGATGAAGTCAAGTGAAGGGACTGGGTAGAGGTGGGAATAAAGAGCATCACACACAGAGGACAGTTTGTGCCAAAGCCCAGGGGGTCAAGAAGCCCACACACCTGCCAAAGTCCCAGTGCACCTATGTTTGGACTGTAGGTTGAGTAGAAAGAGGACCCAGAGAGGCACTGGAGCTGCCTGTGAACACAGCAGCAGCCAGGCCAGGCCCTGCTATGACTTGAAAGAGTGTTGTCAGGACCAGCAGGGCTAGGGAACAAGGACAAAGACTGGAGACCAGTCAGACACTGTGAAATGGTCAAGCCAGAGGCTGAACCAACACAGGCAGGGCACGGAAGAGAAGGCCCATACCAGTGAGCAGAACGGATGGACTCGGACTCATTCTTCTGAATTATTTTTATAATGTCATCAATGGTTTGCTCTATGCTTGGAAATCTCTCTGCGAATGAGGAAGGGAAAGAGTGTCACCTACCCACTCTGTCCCCCAGCCTTGGGCTTACTCTACACCTTCCAGATGTTGAATCATATCAGCTAGAATAAACAAGGCAAGGGAGGGGAAGGAAGGGGGGAGGATAAGTGGAGGGAGGGTAATTGGTGGGATCACACCTATGGTGCATCTTAGAAGGGTACAGGTGAAACTTACTGAATGCAGAATATAAAGGTCTTTACACAATAACCAAGAAAGTGCCATGAAGGCTATGTTAACCAGTTTGAGGAAAATATTTCAGATTGTATATGAAGCCAGCACATCGTACCCCATGATTGCATTAATGTACACAGCTATGACTTAATCAAAATAAAAAATAAAATAAAAAAAAGGTGGCTGAGAGTAACTAGAAAAACTCTAAGTGACAAAATCCAGTAAACCATGGGATCACTACTCAGTCCTTTCTTTCTTTCTCCCCCCCGCCCCCAGAAAGTGGTCCCCCTGTGTAGCTCAGGCTGGAGTTCAGTGGTGCTAACAAAGTTCACTGCAATCTCAACATCCTGGGCTCAAGCAATCCTCCCAGCTCAGTCTCCCAGGTAGCTGGGACTTCAGCCGCACACCACTGTTCCCAGCTAATTTAAAACAATTTTTTAGAGATAAGGTCTTGTTATGTTGCCCAGTCTGGCCTCAATTATTAATAGAAAATCCATAAGTAGGAGATCCCAAGATTTGATCCACAAGAGCACCAGGGGACCAGTCTACATCCTCCTCCAACTCCATCAACTTGACATCACTGGCATTCGTCTTCATGCTTGTCTTCCCGTGGTGCACATGTGGGGCTCACTGCCCAATGAGGACATGATGCCCCCACAGGAAAGCATCCAAAGCCAGAAAGACGGAAAGAGAGAGAAGATACTCTCTCCTCAAGTAGTCGTTCGTTTTATGAGAGAGCAGACCTTTTCTAGAACCTGCCAGCTGACCTCCCCTTATATTTCCCTAGGGGTCACACGTCCAGCCCTGCACCAGAGTCTCTGGAAAAGGCAAAGGGATTTAAAGAGATGGCTTAATTCGATCACAGTTCATCTCCAAGAGACAGGCGCCACCCTCTTGGAAATGAAGACACTAATCCGAATGCCCGAATAAAGACAAGAAGGCGGTGAGACTTTTATTTAGGTCACCGAGGATACCTACAACACGGGCAAAATGGTAGAGAGGAGGACTGTCACATCCTCACCTCCACAGAAGACCCAGAATGGCATCACCCCAGCCTTCCCATGCCCCAAGAATTGGCCATTGTTTTTACATTGCATGTGAAACCAGGGAGACTGCAAGAGGGGAAATGTCTTCCCTAAGGTCACCAGCACAGTGGCAGAGACAACCTGGCAGTGGAAGTTGTTACTCCTGGCTCAGATTTTTCCCATCACACCATTGCTTTCTTTTGGCTTGTATAGAATAATATTTTAAGAAGTGCATTGTAAAATTTTTATAGATCTAGTATTTTCATTTTTTTCTACCATAAAAGATGTCAGCGCCTTTGCTGTGTAGAAGTGTTCTATTCATACTACTTCTTTAAGGGATAAATAAAGTAAATACATACAGCCACTGCATGACACTTGCACTTTTGCAAAAATGTCACATATGAAACCTCAAGTCAACAACCTTAGTAGATAAGAAGCGTCATGATCGGAACTTCAAGAATGAGAACTTTGTGGCACCACCAAAAGATGAAGTAAGTTTCCCAGCGCCACACAACCAGTGAGAACGGCGGCCAGGATTTGAACCAGGCAGTTTAGTTTCAGATGAGTGAATCCTAAGAAATGTTAAATTTCCTCTAAGAACAGAGGTTAGTACCAATGGAATTGTTTTTTTTTTATTCATTGCACTTGAGGCAATGTAAGGTAATGCAATCTGATAGGCAATAAGTTCATTCAAGCAAATGACTGGTAAAATAAAATTACTAAAATGATTTTTTAAGAAATTCAAAAAGAAATTGAAATTGAATCAATTACTTCCTACAATTGTTCAGTACTAAATTCAGTATCTATCAAAGCTATACATTCTCATACTCTGTTAGGCATCAGTTTCACTGCTGCATATATGATCAATTTGGTGCATATTTTTACCAAGTACCATGCACTAAGATGTTCAAAGTGGCAGTATTTTTAATAGTCAGAGGCTAGAAATTACCCCCATATCCAAATGGTTGAGTATATTGTGACATATGTATATGTATTGTATATTCTACAATTAACATTATGTAATAATTGACTACTCAATAGTAAGTGTGGACAGCATACACAAATATGTGTAAGATGCAATACTGAGTGAATGAAGCCAGAGCTACGATGGTATATACATGGTGTATAAATCCTTTTATACAAAATACATACACAAGCAAACTAATCTCTTTGTTAGTCAGAGTGGCTGCCCTTGGGGAGTCAGGTAGATATAGAGAAAGGGAAAACAAGACATTTCTTCTCTGTAAAATATGTTCTGTTTCTCTGTACCGTGTGAATTACACAGGTGTGGTCAATTGTGAACATTCACCACACAGGCTATGATGGTCTGGGTGTTCTTCTATTCCTATACTCTAATTAAAATATCTCAGAGAGTTAAGTGATTTGGCCTTTCTTCAGCATCGCCTGTCCTTCTTTACAAGTTTTATTTCTTCTTTGCCTTCTTGGCGAGTCTGTGATATATTAAAAAAAAAAAGTCTATGCTTTATTTATTGATAATGTGATCTCTTAAAAAGCAGTTTTCTTGCCATGATGAATTAAAGTCTTGGCATTGCTATGTTCCTTTTCATTAAATTGAACCTGTAGGAGAAAGTTAAAAAAAAAAAAAAGAACTCTGTTGGAAGGAAAGACTGAGGGATTTAACTCTGTTTTCCTGTTCTCAAGCTCTGCTGGAGGGCAGTTCGTGTTATGTATGGAGCCTCTCCCTGCCTGCAGATGGGGGCTGACTTTGAGCCAGTGCATGTGCTGGGAACTCCTCCTCATCACAACATTAGCCCTGACTGGGTTTAGAGCCTGGGTGGACACAAATGCTGCCAATCTTCAACCCAGAAGGTGGCTGGGTGTAGAGTTCTGTTTAGGTGTCTCCCTCTGTGTGTGAAGAAATAAGCTCATGTATACACTGTTATCTGGATGGCAAATTGAGTACAGCCTCCTTAAGAGAAATGGTCAAGAGAAGTCAAAAGCCTTAAAGATTATACAAAATCTTCAACTCATAAATTCTACCTCTAACGAATTATCTTAGAAAATAACTGGACAAGTATTCATTCCATATTAATTATATTTCTATTTTATTGGTGCTTGAGATGGGTGTGATTTAAACATGACTATGGTTTGACTGAGTAGGATGCAGGTTAGAGTGACTTAATATAGTTGTACAATATTGCAAAACTAACAGCGGTTTTAAAACTTGTAATTTTCTAGCTGGCAGATGAAACCAAAGTCATTTTCTGATAGAATGGTGGAGATCGGATTTGTAAAGAAATGTGGTCATGTCTTTCCTGGAATTGTGAGACCAGTCTGGATTTATTGTATCTTCCAGAAACTGTTTTATTCCCAATAGATCATACAGAGAAGGGTATCTTAGTTCCAGTCCTGTAACTGACAATCAACATTTTAATTTATTTAGTCCCCAAAAGAAATATAAATTTTTCACAGTTTGGTATGTTGTATGCTCCCTAATGGAAGTTCTCGGAAACACATCATTTTTTTTTCTTCACTAGAATGAGCATAATTAGTTCAATGGCTAGATCTCATTTGCCAATAAACATGTTTAGAGAAAGGTCATCTTTTAGCTTTGAAGTGTCTTCCTATTACCCTGGTATCCAATGAGATTTCTTTTCTGAAAGCTAGAACCTCATCAAAAGGCATTTGGATGGAGAATTTGTAGGCTGATTGCTTACTGGTCATCAACTTTGGCAGCAGGGCTGATGAAAAATAGATTAATTCATCACATCTGCAGTTCTGACCTACAAGGTCAAAGCAAGTGAAAAACATTGAACATCATGACCATTCATTATCATGCTGAGTTTTATGGCCGGGAGCTCAATGCCTCTTGTTTTTCTGTTATAGAAAGTCAGTAGACAATTACATGATCATCTTAGCTAATTTGGGGTTTCTATTCCAATGAGGTTTTAAAATATAGGTTTCATTACCATTCAGGTGTGCTGAGACCAACAGATCAGCTGCCATTAAACAGATAGTTTATTACTCATAGTCACCAAGAGGAGGGGTGTCAGAGGCTGAGCAGGGGGGGCCAATGTTGACAAAAGACTTAACTGTGGTTTCTGCTGGAATTAACAGGGGGTGAGTGTTACAAACTCACTAGGGTCAATAGGTTAGGATTGGCCGATGTGAATGAGTTTGGCAAACTCTTCTCTGCAGTGTTGTCTCTAATTTTCTGTCAACTGTTGGTGGGTGATTAGGGCAGGTGTATAGTAGTCCCGAATGTGAGAGACCTAGAGGAGGGGCTTGGCAGCTGGACTCTGGATTACTGATTTCCATAGGAAAGGTGTGAATTCCTTTGTTAGCTCTAGGAATTAACTAACACCAGGGGGCGCAGTCACTTCCTGTACCGAAAAACCCCAGATGTCAAAGCATCACAAAACAGAAACATTTAAAAGTCATGCTTAATACCAGAGTCATCTCCTGTGTGACCTGGGAGTCACAAAGTGAGGACTCCCTTCTTTTCTTGTGGCATTTTTCAACCGTGCAAGATGAGCTCACATTTTAACACACCTGAAGTTCAGGGCAAAGAGAAAAATGTGGCTTTATTACAGGCATCTGGAATTTTTCACCTGCTCAACTGGTCTATTCCTTTGCCTAGAGAGGGAAGAATGGATTTTTTGTACATATTAAATGTTCAGTCTTTATCTGGTTATGGAGTCAACGAATGTGTTGTTTTTCTCAATCCAGAAGATTTATTGTTAATCCAGGAGAAAATTCTTGAGGAAATTAGGGGTATAGATTCCTAGGTTGTTTCAAGGCAAAAAGTCAGTGGACTTATAAAACACAATATAGGAATAAGTCTTAATGTGGATACAGGTTGAGTTAAGATCACTTTTTCTCCTCTTTATTCTTGACTTGAATAAAATAATTTTGATGTGCATTTTTGATATCAGTGTCAACTCTGCCACTTGCTACCTGAGCACTGTAGACATGCCATTTGTCTGTGGAAGCCTCGCTTTCTCCATCTGCAAAATGTGGAGAAGAAAACATTCTTTCTCCTTTTCTCTTATGACCACTGTGATGGATAAATTGCAAAATGCCGAGTTTTGTCTTTTATGTGGTAAATATTACACTGAGTATTTGTGTTTTAGGTGGTAAATGTTAACTCCGACAATTATGAGTATCATTAGTGTAGCAGATTGTGTTTTCCAAAAATGGCCACAATATGCTGTTCTTAAAATCTGGAGTGCTTTGGTTGGTTGGTTGGTTGGTTGGTTTGCTGTTTTTCTCTTCCTTTTCCACTAACTGGGCTTTTGTGACTGTCTTAAACGGTAGAAGGTGAGAGGAGTTTAGCTGTGGGATCATCCATGTTAGTGTAGAAAAGCCAGTACAATTTGAGCCTGATCATCTTGGGATTCTCATGCTCTGAATCCAGTGACCTTGTTCTGGGGAAGTCACATGAGGTCCAGAGCAGGAGTGGCCTTGGCTTGTTTCAGAAACAGAAAAGGATGTGGTTGCTGAGTGTGTACTTATATGGAGCATTTACTCCATGACCAGATGTCAACAAGACAGTTGATAACTGTAGTCTTGATCACTACCAGGGCCTTGGCCTGTTAGGAACTGGGCCTCGCAGCAAGAGGTGAGCAAGAAGTAAGCAAAGCTTCATCTGTATTTATAGCAAGAACAAGAGCTGTTCCTCATCACTCCCATCACCATCTGAGCCCAGCATCCTGTCAGATTCACAGTGACATTAGATTCTCATAGAAGAGTGATTATAAATTGGTTTCATAGTAGTACTGAGTACATTGGATTTTTTTTCCATTCCTGAGATACTTTACTAAGAAGAATATTTTCCAGTTCCATCCATGTAAACATAAAAAAGGTAAAGTCTCCATCTTTTTTTAAAGCTGCATAGTATTCCATGGTATACATATACAATTTATTAATCCACTCATGGGTCGATGGGCACTTGGGCTTCTTCCATGACTTGGGAAATTATGAATTGAGCTGCAATGAACAATCTGGTGCAAATATCTTTGTTGCAAAGTGATTTTTGGACAGCTCAATTTTTAAATCAAGGTAAGCTTTACTTTATCTCAACAATTGTGTTAGTTTGACTCCTACAGGAAGCCAAGCTCTGTCATGATGGAATGAGTAGCTATGGATGTCATAGCAGAAACTAATGAAATTATGGGATTTGCTAAATTTGGTGGGAGAAGAGTGGATTTAAAGGCTACCATGCTTACCCATGTAAAGAAATAAAGTAACATCTACAAATGAAAGAGATTTTGAAAAAGGCTGAGACATGAAAAAGAATTTGAACATTAACTGTATATTTGATGATATTGAAAGTATACTTTTAACTATATTTAAGAATGTTGATGGTTTTATAGTCATATTTTAAAAGGGTTCTTATTTTTTAACATGCATAATGGAATATTTGTGTATATGTACCAAAAAAAAAAAAACCCTCAGGAAAGTTCTTCCAACCTTGCAAATTTTTCAGATCATGTTTTGTTTCTAAATTTTGTTTTGTTCATATTGTTTTTCTTGTTGAGAGTAAGCTGACCTAACCACCATGACAGTTGGAATTCAGTGCTTCCACAACCATAGGGAGAAGTCATATTCATTATGCTTTATTTCCAAGCATGTGAAAATTCCTTCTTCAAGAATGTGCAATTCTTTAGGCACTTAGCCAAAAGTTTTCTTCTGAATTTACAGTGATGGATTCTTTCATGGCCAGTTTTGAATCTCACATACAACAGAAGCTTCCAAATGAGCTGTTTGGCTACAATGAGAAATCTTTATTGAAAAATCCCCTGAATGCAATAATTGAATAGACATAATTGCGATGCTCTGTGCCATGTAAAATTGTAAATAACACTGATAATATAATTTATGTTCATTTATGATACAGTAGCTCATTATGGCTCCAATTTTCATTCCCCTCATTAGCCATGCTCATCTGTTTCTTGGATAGACATTCCTTTTGTATTATCTCCAATCCTTTGCTCAGAGAAATTCTTACAAATGCAGAAGTGGTGAACTGAGTGCCAGAGAATGCGCATGACATGAGGGCACGGTTATGACCTAAATAGATGTTGATAACACATCAAAAAGGAACAGGTACTATAGAATAATGAGAGGTAAATACTGCATTTGAATCACATCTGTTACCACTTGGCTTTCAGGAATACCTTGTAATGAAGGCATAAGGTTGAATGAAGTTGGTCACCACTAGAATTATAGCAATAATGATTGTGACATGAATGGTACCTTGGAAGAACAAGAGCCAGTAATCAAGCCCCACATTCCTTGTGGATGCGTTTACAAAAACCTCACTCTAGGCACTTGCTCTATCTTAATTACTTTCCAAATCATCTGGTTTATTACTCTTCTCTAACTGTGTGCCAAGTTAAAAAGCTATCATTTTTTTTGAGCTGCTCATCTGTAGCACCAACAGTACTCATTTGTCTTGGGTAGCAGCCTCAAAAAATCAGGGGAGCTTCTTACTTGTTCCTATTAGACAGTGACATACAAGTGTCTCACCTTTCAAGAGTGTTGGGGTAAAACTGAACACTTGCTCCTTTTTACCTGTTACCCCCTTGAGAGGTGGGAAAATGTGTCTGACAATGGAGGTGGTAGGTTGTGAACTGCATTTGCTTTCCATTTCCTAAAAAGCAGAGGTAATACATGAACATTGTGGTTAGATGTGGCCTCTCTTGTCAGGTTTATGGTTATTTATGTTTGACCAGATGGGAGGAAGCCCCAGTCCTCTATATGAGTGGACCCAAATAAGGTATATACTTCCTGGGTAAAATGTACAAGGACAATTTTACTTAAGATTTAATCATGTCAACATTGGGGATTAAAACTGCTATTTTGATAGATTTTTGATAGAGAAATGTCTCTATTTTTATTTCAATGAGTTCTAAATTCTTAAAAGAATAAAGTGGGGTTAGTTATCTACCCTTAAAACCCAAAATGAATAGTAAGGTTATAGTAAGGGGATTGGGAGTTGAATAAGTTTTTTAAACCATATTAAGACATAAAATTTTATTAAATTCTGTCATTTCCTGTAAATGGCAGGGATGTGTCTTGTTCATCCTTATATCTAAAGGATTCAGCATTAAATAAGTGGATCTTAATGTTTTGTTTAGATATTTTATCAGTATTTTATTTGAATTAACAAGCCAAAATAATGGTTGCTTAAACAAAAGAGAAATTTGTTTCTCTCCTATGAGAATATTCTAAGGAGGAGATCTGGAACTAGATTAGTGTTTTGGACCTATAAGGTTTTCATAACCCAGGCTCCTTCTAAATTGTTGCTCTGCATTTGATCTCTATTCCTTTTATCTCATTAGCAAGATGGAAGCATTAGGTCTGGACAACATCAATATGTTAAAGTCCATAGGAGGAGAAGGGACAAAGAAGAAAGTAAAAAAACATTAGGACATGTTCTTGCTGTGGTGGCTGTCACATGGTGCTTCTAATTTTATCCCGTTTGATGGATTTAATCACCTGACTCTCCCTTGTCCTGGAGTGCACTGGGTAATGTACTTTTTATTCTGGGCATCCATCTACCAAGTTAAATAACAGAATTTCCATTATCATTGGAAAAAATGTGCAGGAGGACAACTAACAGCATCTTCCATAGGAAAGATGAAGTTTAATGTACTTACAATTCCAGTCCCAGGTCAAGTGTGTTCCTATTGTCTGTCACAATGTAGGTGCATGAGGGACACTTTTGACATTACAACTTGACTGTGAGTTCCTTCAAATGGCAATGAAGGCATTTGAATAGAAACAAGTGCATATGAGTTTCAGTGGCAAGATATTTAACTACCCTAAAGAGCCTCAGTTCCCTTCTCTTAAAAACTGGCATAATTTCATCTAAAATTGTGGTTATATTTGGCATTCCTATTTCAGAAGGTGTTATAGGAATCAAATGAAAGAACATATGGAAAGTAAATGGCAGGTGTAAGCATGCAAACCTTTATTATCTAATTTTTCCTGTCATACTAGGAGTCCCTGAAACATTGGATACTCTGAGGCTTAAATAACATAATATATACTAAGACTTAGAGTAGGGTTAGGCTCAGAGTAGACACTATTTGTATTGGGAGTCTTCTCTAGCAGGGAAAATAGAATCTTTCACCTGTAGATTAATTGCCCAGTTAATATGAAGTTGATATCTTGATAAATGAAAGAATACGTGTGTGTAGGTCTAGGATATAGGGGGGAATTGAGAAAAAATGTAAATACACTGATTTAAATCATGTTCCCCATTAGTTTTTGTCATTCATCCACATAGAATATTGCCAAGGTCCCTGCTTCTTTGCGTGGTGGGATTTTGCATAATGTTTTAGGATGAATTCATTACCTATACCTTACACCACACTGTCACACTGTCTCTAGAAGAAACTATTAAGGAAAAAGTCCCTTTCTTTTCCATTAGATGCTTGGAATGGCCACTTTCACTTAAAAGCAAATAATAGCATTTTTATAACCAGAAAGAATTTATTTACCTCTTGCCACATTTCTAAGACACTGTCCCTATTCATTAATGTTTACTTTTTAGATTCAGGTAGATTATATTTTTACCTTATTTTTCCCTGTTCTTGAACCTATGAATTCTGGCACCTGTTAAAGTTGCTCAAGAGGATAGCAATGAGTTGGATTTGCCAGAAGCTGACCAAGAGAGAAGGATCCAGATGATCCAGATGCAAGTGGTTTACTTGGGTGGTGAAGTAAACATGGGTAGGAGAGGGGAGGGGAGAGACAAGGCAGAAAAGCAGCCAATAAAATGTTCTTTGTTGAACCAGCAACTGTGAGCACCTGGACTTAATCACACTGGGCAGACACTAAAAAGGTATGTAGACCATGTGCCTCAGTGCAATGCCTTGGAGAGTTAGTGAGGAAGCAGCATTTATGTGCCAACTTGCACTGGTGTCTCAGTCAGTAGGGGCTGCCATGACAAAATGCCATAGACTGGGGGACTTATACAACAGAAGAGTATTTCCCACAGTTCTGGAGGCTGGAAGACTGAGATTGGATGCTCAAGTAGTTGAGTTCTGGTGAGCGTCCACTTTCAGATTGCAGGCTGCTTGGCCTCCATGACCTAAGGCGCTGCCCATGGGGGGTTAGGATCTCAACATATGAATTTGGGGAGAATATAAACATTTGGTCTAATGCAGTTGGTCACTAATCAAGGACTGCTCCCACGGTATAGTACTTCTCAAGCCCTTCTTCTATAGGGACAGGTCAAGTGCACTTCATGATCCACAGTAGGCTCCCAGGCCCTGGGATGCAGCTAAGGGCAGCTCAGAGCCCAGCTGGCAGGCACCACCTGGTGTGGGCTGGCGAGCCATCTGCTCTGGAGGCTAGAGTCTGTGGGAGTCAGCTCTAGAAGACAACATATTCAGGTGTTGGTTTACCATGTGGGTATGGTGTAAAACCTGTCAAAAATACTGGAGTTGGGTGAATGAAGAGTTTCTACCAAAACTACTTGCAATAAGTGGGGAGCTGAAGTGAAAAGCCCCCGAAGAACACAACTTTCATCATGATTTCAGAAGAGCCCAGAAACTTTCCTCAGAGGGTGAAGCTATAGTCAAATGCCTATGTGCCTCAGCTTATGCACTTTGGTTTATTTCTTTCGGCAGAGGGCAAGTGAACAACCTGGGACATTCACATGTTCTCCCAGAAACATAAACCTGGGTTCAGAAAGCCTGAACAACCTGGGAATCCTTTATCATTTTGTTGCTGTGGCAACAAACACTTTACCTTAGCTCTTATTCAGTTTCTGTGCTTTCCAAATCCTGTTTCCTCTCTAACTTTGACTCCGTGGTTGATCTTATTGTCCTTCCAATAGAGTTCCATATGGGCTACGTTAACTAAAATTGGTTTTGAGGAAAAGTTGAGCTCTCCATTTCCCTCCGCTGTATTGCTGATGCTTTCTGTTCCTTTCCTTCTGGTAAAATGTGCCAAATTCTTCCCTTTATCTCTAGCCCCTTCTCTGCAGTTGGCTCCTGCGAACACAATAACACATGACTGTTATCCTTTATCTGCAGACCCATCTCCATAAACGGAGATGTCCATGAGCACCAGACTTCATCTGATAACCTCTAAGACCAAAGTAGATGTCTGTACGGGACATAGGGAAGTGGGGATGGAATATATTATTGAATGAGATCTATACTCTAACAGGTTGAGAAAGCAGCCAGTGGACCCAAAGAAGACAGGTAAGAGAGGGGGAGCTGTCCCAGGTGAATGGTCAGTGTGTTCTTGGTCCTGTTTTGAACAAGACAGCCTGTTTTGAACAAAACTTAAGGGAGTGCAGTTGAAAACACACAGAGCCACAACAACCTGAATTCTTTTCTTAAAGCTACCAAATAATTTTCACCTTTCTGCATTTTTCTAAATGGCACACAGACAAGTGCATAGAAAGAAAGTCTTGAAAAGATCAATAAATCAACAAAGCAGCCTTTCTTTCACGACTGTGGTCCCCAACCCCAAGCCCGGGATTCAGAGGAGGGAAACATGGAGCTCAGTTTGGTTAACTAGACCAGTACTGGCCTGGGGCCTGTTTGGAACCAGGCGACACAGCAGGTGAGCACCAGACTCCATCTTCAGCTCAGGGAGCAAAGCTTCACCTGCATTTGCATCCCTCACCATCACTGGCATGATCAGATTCTAGCAGGTGCACGAACCCTACTGTGAACTGCATGTGCGAGGGAGCTCCTCATAAGAAGCGTTTCATGCTTCTTATGAGAATCTAATCCACTCTCTTGCAAGGATTGGTGGAAAAATTGTCTTCCATGACACCAGTCCCTGGTGCCAAAAAGGCTGGGGACTACTATGTCACCACATGAAGTACATGGTAAAATAACAACTTTAGTAAAGATTAGTTTCTCCTGCCCAAAATATTTCTACAAATGCTATAACATTCCACCTTTACCCGACACATAACTTTTTAACGTAAATGTAACTTTTTTGGTCGCTCTCTGATAGTCTTGCTCTTACATTTTTGGTTAATTGTGGATTATTCTAACATACTCTTGTAAGGGAATAAAATATGTATTTGCTCATTTTAATCTTTGTTAGCATGGAACTTTTCAAATATTCACAAAGATAGAATAGTATGATGAATCTCTACATATTCCTTAAAGATTTTCAACAATTATCAATATTTTGCTTAATTTATTTTATCTCTACTAATACCTCTCATACTTCCTAAAAAGTTAGATTATTATTTTTTTCAATATCTCAAAAGAAATAAAAATTTATTTAAAGAACTAAGTATATAGGTGCATTACAAACAATGAATGGCTTTTCTAACCTCCAAAAAGTATTCATCTCAAAAGCATCTCCTTTTAAGATTGCCTCATTTTTCAGCTTTGATATGATTGAGATTCTTAAGTTCATCTCAGAAAGTCTTTCTGACAAAACAGACCTCCTTCAATCAAGGTCACAACTTGAAACATTAGACAATAACAGGATTTAAATTATATATGGAAGAAAAGTAGAAGACTGAGAACAAGATACCACAAGCCCATATTTGCGTTGCTAGAATCAGAAAAATATAAATGTAACATAATCATTTGAACCCTCATATTAATCTGAAATTAGTCAGAGAGATTCAGAAAAATATACCTATGGGCCAACACTGTTCTAATGCAGAGGAAGGACACTGGCAGTTACCTAAATGCAACCTCTCCTAGCAATTCCAAAAGCCTGCAACTCAGCCTCTGTGATCCCAGGAACGTGTTATGTAGTTTCTAGGTGCTCCACAGAATTGAAGCAAGCGAAACTTTATTTTTTTGAGAAGATAAACCCTTAATTACAAAGATGCAGGAAGGAAGTCTGCAACTGTTCACTCACTATGGCTGTAGTATTAAAACACAATCACTCGGATAATAAAACTTGAGAGAATAGACAGGAGAGCTGGCAAAGCTTCAGTAATTCACACTTTTAGTTAACCAATTTAATGGTGCTTCTTTCTAAAAACGTACATTGATTAAAAAAAAAAAAAAAATCAGTCAAGTGAAAGAAAACCTGCTTGAGATCTACCTAGCATGCTAAAACCAAGGCTTACTGCTTCCAGAATCCTGAGGGACCACACATGACATATGATGCTGTAAGCACAGAGCACCTGAATAACCAGAAGATTCCAAGTTCAACCTCTTTTCCTCCCTTATTTACAGAATAATTTAAAACGTACTTTCCCCTTCTACTGTTTCAATTACTTTGTAAATTGCTAAAGATTTTTGTGAATCGTCAAACAGCAAGAACAGAATGTTATTGCAGAGGTATCTAAATAATAAAACTTCAACTGAAATTAGTCACTGAGTAATTGAAATGTTACTTCATTAAGTTCCTTTAAAAAGAAAATTCCTTAGAAATCTTTATTCTTTATAGGCCTTTCTGTTGTCAAGTTAAAAAGATCAAGAAGTATAATGAAATCAACATTATTTTTAGCTTAAGAATTATTGGTGGTGCCAAATGAGAAGTTATTTTTTAAATTTAGCATCATAAATATCTTTGAAATTAATATATTAACAGAAGTTCTCAGGACTAAGAAGATGGCTAAACTTCATTTTAGACTCCATGGTAATGCCAAAGCAATTTTAAGAATGTGAACAGGAAAAAATGAAGCTCAATACAGCAAAGGTAATTTTTAAAAATCAGATTTGTTAAGAAATTTTGAATGGAACTAAATTATTCTCACAAAACTTGAAAAGGGAACGGATTCTGCTTAGTTAAAAGCCAGTGAATCCTGGGACATATGTTCACTGATGTCTATAGCAAATAGCATCCTGGAGCAGCTGCATACGAAGTATATGTAAGGCCTACATCTAAGAGTTCCAATTAGGAGTACTTTACACATTGAATTTAATCTTGGTAGGAAAAAAATTCAAATGTAATTTTTTTTTTCAAATCTAATTTTTTAAGTAGAATCTCCTATTGCCTTTCTTCTTTGGTACTTTAACCATCAAAATTTTTTTTTAAAAAACAAAGTATTTAAAGCAGCATCATCTAGTTCTAGAGTAATTTGGTGTATGTGAAAAAACAAGAAATTACTTGATACATCTACAATACACTGACACACATATAAAAAATTTTATTTTAATAATACTCTTTATCACTTCAATTTAAATTATTCCATTATGAAAAGTGCTTAACTGAAGAGACAATATTTCTTCAAAACTCTACACTGAGTTTTATCAATTAAACTTACAGCAATGAAGCTTTTAGAAATACGTAATTCTTCATTTTACAATAATACTCCCCTTTAAAAATTTGTCATAATTTGTCACAGATTTAAAATACAAGGCACCTAATGCTATGAAAAGATAATACAGTTTATGTAGTGTAAGTGAATCAGATCATTTCTCAAATATTTATTCTTTTTGAAGTCCTACCAAATTTGCATGAACATACTTGTTGCATAAATTAAACATTTTTCTGTATAATTTTCAATATTCTACAAAACTCAAAAATATAATCCGTACCTATCACAGGCAGCTTATGTTAGCATTTTTACCTGTCAGAAATACTGGTCAATGAACACTTAAACAATTTCTTAAAAATATTTTCATAATATAGTCCAGCATTTAACAAATATGGTGAAAATAAAGTCTCTAGACAATTAGGATTCATTTCTTGATTAGTTCAAGTGATTTCATCAACTGAATTCCTTGAGATGTGGTAAGGCAGATTGGTCCTTTAGATGGACTATGAACTGGAACTTATATATATGTGTGTGTGTGTGTGTATATATAAT
>CAUYRH010047127.1:0-69655 GCA_963574655.1 Perodicticus potto
TCCAACTCGTTGCACAGTTGCAAAAACAGTCGACTCTTTAAAGTGCTCGCCTATACAAAATTGACAGAACTTAGGATGCTTTTCAATACTTCCTGTAACTCTTGTGGCAGCATCTTCGTTGCTAATATTTGCCGATGAATCATACAGTGGGTTCCGAAGACTTTTGTTGACTCATTCAGTACCAAACACTGAAATCCAGATCGACATCCTAGCACACCTGGAGCACCATCTCTGCAAACGTACCTTTCCCAAGGGATATTCTGCTTTTTCAGAAATGAACCAACTGTGTCAAATACATCACGTGCAGTAGTTGTCGTTTCAAGAGGTTTGCAAAAAAGAAACTCATCTTTAAAGTCGCCATCATTAATACACCTCATGTAAACCAGTAACTGTGAACAGTTTGCAACGTCTGTAGATTCATCAAGCTGGATACTAAATATTGGAGGTGGAGCAGATTTAATTTCTGGGATTACCTGATCAAGAATATCAGCAGACATGTCATCTATTCTTCTGTGGACAGTGTCGTTAGGTGAGGAAATTGCACTCAATTTCATAACAAAGTCGTCTCCGATCATAACTCGAACAATGTCTTTGGCCACTGGCAACAGTAAATCCCCAGCAACGGTGTGAGGTTTCACAGCTCTGGCGATTCTGAGTGCCACCAAATATGAAGCTTCGATGGCTGCTACGTTTTGTTTGTGGGACTTGCCACCAGGGTCAAGTCTGGCTTTCTTGAGTCCATCAGCTTTGCTTCTAAAATAGCTGGTATCCTTGCCGGCAAAGCTCGGATGCTTGCTATCACAATGACGTTTTAGTTTGTTCAGCTTCATAGATTCGGCTGATAGAGCTTCACAGCAAATAACACATTGTGGTTTCTCAATTCCTGCTGTAATTATTGAGGTAAAACCATAGTGTAAAAAAGCCTCACTATATTTTCATTTCTTAACGTTCTTCTCTGTATGATCTATTGTCATGGGATGGTTTGCTAAAATAATATATAAAAATAGCTTTAATAATACAAAAGATGATATATAGCATAGTTCAGTCAATACAGTTCATCAAAGTTTCCTATGAGTTACCGTTCTCTGTGTTGTTTTTTACATAACTGTTATTATCAAAAAAGGGGGCAGTATTCACATCAACTACAGCTGAATATAGAAAGACCAATCAGCATCCAGATTAAGCTTCCATGGTAGATTTTGTTTTTTGCAGTAGTTGATGATTTTACAGTACATGATTTTACATCTACCCAGTAATTATAATTCATGAAATGTTGTTTTACCTCCAATACTGCTGCTTTCAACATGGTAGCTGCTTTCGACACAGCAGCTGCTTTCTACACATGTGTGACTGGTCAGCATAAGTACATTATGGCACCAACCCTGTCACATTCACCTGTATTGTAAGGGGTGTATGTGATGGGGTTGGCACGATGATGTTATCACGCCAGGTACTCGTATGTGGGCGTATCTGCATGTGGGCAGACCTGCCTGGAGATGGATGGAGGAGCAGAGTCCTGGTTCCTAAGACCATCAGAAATATGTGTTTTCTGATGGTCTTAGGCAATCCCTGTGAAAGGGTCGTTCGACCCCAAAGGGGTTGTGACCCACAGGTTGAGAACCGCTGCTCTATCTCCAGCTCCTAGCTATCTTGTTTAATATTACTGGTATAAATATATGTCCCTGCTTCAATAACAAAAAGGGAGACCTCCTTGTGTTAAAACATTGAAAAAAATCAATTTCCACTTCAGACTTTTTCAGACTTGTATAATTTTAGTTGGAAAAAACCTTCAAAATTCAATGAATTTGATCCCCAACATTTATAGAAAAAGGTGTTATAAATAGTATATACCAAAAATTTAGGAGAATTTAAAATGCTGAAGATTATCAAAGGAAGGAGTTGTTTTATCATTCACAGGCAAAGAAAAAAAACAATGCTGTCTTTAGAATAAACCGTCTTTCCTGGTTACTTATGAGAAACACCCAGGGAAGTGAACAAATGCAGAGCCAGCCAAGTGTGAGCAGGAATCTGCTGTGTTGGAAGTCAGCACCAAATCCACTCAATAGGAGAGGAGTATTTTCAGGTGAGCACTTACTGGCTGACATTCATTCCCAAGTACAAAGAAGAATTTCAAGGTAACAAACTAGTATTTTCCCCAATGATATCACGAGCAGTGAGTAGTGACGTAGTTAAGCGGTGAATACTAAGTTCTAGCATCCCTAGCTATAATAGTCACATGTTTACTTGGTTTTATTTCATTTGGGAATATGTCAACTACATTTAATAAGAAAGAAACCAAAATAAAGCTGGGTATAACCCAAGACTCTTTAAAAAGGAAAAATTTTGTTAAAATACATGTGGATGGCAGGGTTCTGCATTTCCCTAAAAATCAAGTGGTCTGGTATTTTCTTTTTAGAGAAGAAGACTTGATTTAGAAAAGAGGTTATTGTCATTTTAAAATTAGCTTCACTCTTTCCCATTAATCCATTTTTAACATCATTCTAATTTAATAGTATCATTCTTCAAAACTTCTTCTCTTCTGCAAAGAGCAACTCAGTCCTTGGTGAGGCCTATTTATCATGTCTGCACAGACATCTCTTTTTAAGTACTAGTATTCCCTACATTTCCTCCTTAACATGTTTTCTTAATAGGGAACACTATTGTTCTGGCATGCCTTACTTAAATTTCCTTCCAAATTATGTAAACCTCCCGAGTCTGTCACTCCAATTAGCATTAGCATTATCTGAAAATGGTAGGGTCGACTGCAGTTTGGGCAGGGAGAGAATCTTGGGAGAGAAAAGACTTCAGGGAAAGGAGGTGAAGAGGCCTGGTTGGGGGACGTTGGTCTGGATGGGGTTCTTCAGAGAAAGACCCAAGATGAGAGCCAGAAGGTAAATTGCTCTGGGCAAGACGTTCTGCCTTCTGAGCGATCTTTTCTGGTTAGTAATTGGGTAGCTGGTTTTACATTCAAATGATTGAGGAAAAACAAGCCCACTCTGAAAGCGATTATTTTAAATCAAATCTGTGGTTGGAATCATTGTCTGTAGCAACTGTCTGTTCAATGACTACTGAGTAAGGAATATTCTGCTGAACAGCAGGTGGGGGATTTTCACAGTGTGGAGAATACAGATTTATTGTTTTGAGAAAGGTTGTGTATGATACTAATTACTCATCCCTCTGAGTGTAGACAATTTTTTTTTAATCATTAGGGCTTGACATTCTTCTTTCTTCCTTTCCTATTTATTTAAAGACAACTTTCTTTTTACTCCCGAATAGCTAAAAACAACAGACAGCTTTGTACTTGGTGTGTACTTGTATGCGCGCACATGCTAAGGGGAGAGCCAGTGTTTGTATGAATTTATTTCTATGTGTGGAAGAAAGAGATGCTCCCAGGAGCATGGGTATTACTTCTATCTTTGTATGTTTTTGCCCCAGAGTTATTTTTGAAATATAACATCCTTTGACAACTCAGTATATTTAGGTACTCATAATCACTTATAACCATGCTTGTAAGAGTAAATCAATTCTTCTAATGGAAAATTTACTTCTGAGTGGTACAGTTAATTTGCTCAAAGTTATTTTCAACACACATTCAAAATAGGTGAAAGTAGGTTTTCATTCCATAAATTTCTGGTCATATTTTTCTTGTATTATTCATTCGGATTTATTTTAGGGAGTAAAATTAATTCCATCAAATTATGTTTTGGCACAAAATTCTTGAAAATCATGTTCTGTAATTTACAAAGAAGAAGTTAAAAATGTTCTTTGTTTCATAATGAACATTACTATTTTTCTCATTTCTTATGTCTACAAAACTTGATCCTGGAGCAGATTTTTTTTTCCAACTGAGTGATATCTTGGAAAATGATATTTATAGTAGAAATGCTGCCATAACTTTGAAGCTAACAGTGCTGGGAGGCAGCTTTCAATCTTCGCGATTTTCTGACAACATAGTAGTTTGTTTTCAGATGCATTTGCAGTGTGTGATCTTGAGTGTTTCAGATTGTAGGGAATGAAGTGTCTTCTGCTCTTAGAGGAAAAGGAACATATTCATTTTGCTGAGGGCAGCATCAGCAGCAATGAGTTTAGTTTGCCGTGTTTAACACTTAGTGCTTCTTAAATTTGTTATTCAAGATTTTTTAGTTGATATTTTTGTTGTGACATCGGGCTTCCGAAATGGTGGTTGTGCAAACATTTGTTTTGCTTCATTTTTCCCCAGAGTGTCTGGGAAAGGTGGTATGAAATTTCTAGGAATAAAGGATTTCATTTTGCTTCCTTTTCAAAATGTTGGTTCTTCTAAGTCTTGTGGAAGATGCCTGGAGTCACGGTGAGGGTATTTTTTTTTTT
The DNA here is from genome assembly GCA_963574655.1 of Perodicticus potto. NCBI lineage: Eukaryota > Metazoa > Chordata > Mammalia > Primates > Lorisidae > Perodicticus > Perodicticus potto. The sequence continues at coordinate 4,348 of CAUYRH010047127.1, forward strand.
CTTTCCTATCTGAAGTGAAGCTTATATTGATGGCCTATCTATACAAACTCAACGAATGGCCACAAATTAAGTGCAGCAGAACAAAAAATAGCCTTAGTTGATTCTCAGCTCTGTTATTTTATGCCTATGTTCAGGTGAAGTTCACAGAATTGAGTCGGCAGTTACTAGACACGTGAATATCAGTGGGTGTTTCGTGTCTCCACCCCTGGCATCCCTGAGAGGGGCAGGGCTTCATGGGGCTGACTGGATACCCATCTTCCCATCTTTCCTACTTGAGATTAAGAACCAAAGAAAATGGCCAGGCATTTTTGCATTTGTGTTTCTGTAATCTCATGGATCCAGTATATATATACCCACATGTATAGATATATGAGTTTAGGTTAAGTCCTCCCAAGTGTTGGGTTTTTAGAATAGTCTTATGTAAAAGGGCTGGGATAGGATTACTTTAGTATCTGCTCTCTAAGAGCAATTTAAGTGTAACTGGTTCAAGAAAAGCAAACATTTGTACTTTACTCTTAACATAATTTCGATTTTTGATACCATAAAATGTTTGTTGTTTTAAAAAATTGGTGAAAACTAAAATCTGAGAAATGGGAGCTCAAATCATAAAAAGTTTTGTAGGTTACTCTAAGTCAGGGGTCCTCAAACTATGACCCATGGGCCACATGCGTTGGTGTGAATTGTATTTGTTCCCGTTTTGTTTTTTGCTTCAAAATAAGATATGTGCAGTGTGCATAGGAACTTATTCATAGTTTTTTGTTTTTTTTTTAACTATAGTCTGGCCCTCCAACCGTCTGAGGGACAATGATTTGGCCCCCTGTTTAAAAAGTTGGAGGACGCCTGGTCTAAGTACTTTCGCTTGTCCTCTGAGACAAGGAGCATTTGAAGAGTTGTGAGCCAAGGATTGCGTGAGCTGACCTATGTTGACCCCCTTTCTCTGTGCTTAATAGCGCAGCCAGAATTGACAGCTTTACATCATGGTTCAGATTATTTCCCCATCTTTCAAACTCCATAGCCAGTCAAAAGCCCTTCTGTAATGTTCAGTTACTCTTCATAGAAGATCCTTGGTAATTTTTCCTCTGCCAACTTTTCTAGCTTCAGCAGGGTCTACGCTGGCCTTTGCTTCTCGAGGTCCTGTCAGTATCTGTCTTTGACTATTTCTGAGATATTCCTCCCTAGGGAAGGTTCCCCTGTGTGTGTGTTCTTACACACAAACGGCTGCCTTTCATATCAGTAAGCAGCAAGATGGGTGTTTAAAACTAGTCTGGTGAGAAAGGGGAGATTGTGTAAGTTCCTGAAAAGAGGCATTTTGTGACCTAGGACAGCTCACGTAGAAATACCCTCAAAGTTTTATAACTCAAAACATTTTACTGTAATATTCAAAAATGGTCACATGGATTTAGTGTGGACACCTGCAGAGATAGACAGGGGACTGGAACCCGTAAGCCTCTCTGAGAAAATGATTGCTGGGGAAGTCTTCCAGGTGAAGATGGTTAGACTTTTAGGCCCACCCCCCAAATCTTCCTTCTTCTTCTTATCTTCTGATTATCATTCAGTAATGTGGAATTTATAGGAAAAGAGACTATATCTAACTAGATTCTTTTACAACACTTTCTGATCCCCATAGCTTGTTAAACCTCTTATGTATAATCCACTTATATTAGCTTATACTCACAAAACTGCAAGGCATTGTTCTGTTGCCCATTTTAAGAGAATTTTGAGATGATGTGATAAATGACAACTTGCCTAAGTAATTCTCTACTAGAATAAAAATAATCTACCCAAGGCTGTATCTGCCAATAAAAGTAACCTTGGTAAATCCACATTTTTCATTAAAAACATTATGGCCTTTAACATTTTGCATATTTCTAAAGAAATGCATGTTCTTTGTTAAGCAAAGAGCAAACAGCACGGTATGGGATAAAATAAGTGAAAACCTCTCAGTGACGTCAACCTTACTAGATGATTTTTTGCTGCTATATATGAAAATATGGCTAAAACATTAAAAAAGAAAACTAAGCAAAATGTCTATTATAGTCCCCATGAGGGAAATAAGTAAGTAAATAAAATCTCCATGTTCCTCCAATCTCATCCAAAACATATTGTCACTGTGAACAAATTTATAATCTCATGTATTCCTGTGCCTCTGGTTACATATTTTTACTTACATATTTTAAAAACTGAACAGATAAGGTCAAAATTTACTCTTTTAAAAACAAAGTGAGATGACATAATACATATTTTTTCTGAAATTTGCTTCTTTGTAATTAACAATACTTTACAGACCTCTTCCCACATCACTAATGCATTATCTTTTTAAACTGATTTTTTTGTTTTGTTTTGTTTGTTTGTTTTGAGACAGTCTTACTATGTCACCCTCGGTAGAGTGCTGTGGTGTGTCAGCTCACAGCAACTTCTAACTCTTGGGCTCCAGTGATTCTCTTGCCTTAGCCTCCCAATAACTGGGACTACAGGCGCCAGCTACAATGTCTGGCCTTTTGTTGTTGTTGTAGTTATCATTGTTGTTTGGCAGGCCCGGGCCAGGTTCAGACATACCAGCCCTGGTGTATGTGGCCGGTGCCCTAACCACAAAGCTCCAGGTGGCGAGCCTTAAACTGATTTTTATATATGTGTGGGGAGGAGGAACACATCGTGGTTCACTTAATCATTCTCACCTTGATTCACTTTTTAAAGCTGAGTGCAGTGGCTCATGCCTGCAATCCTAGCACTGTGGGAGGCTGAGGCAGGCGCCCAGGGTGGTGACATGTGCCTATAATCCTTGCTACTTAGAAGGCTGCAGCAGGAGGATCACTAGAGCCCAAGAGTTTGAGGTTGCTGTGAGCTTTGACAATGCCACAACACTCAACTCCAGGGTGACAGAGTGAGACTCTGTCTCAAAAAAAAAATAAATAAATAAAGCATTTTAAGCATTATTCTATTTATTGCATTTATAATTGAGTTTAGTTTATATCATACTGAGAACTATGGTTTAGGGAACTCTTCCTGTCATCAGCGCGCAGGAACAACTGGAACTGAGGAGAGCAGCCAGGTGTTTGTCCTCTGTAGTGATCCCGATCTGAGAGGGAGTGAAATGGACCAGGGTGGGACAGAGGAAGGGCTGAGGCTGAGGGATGGGGAACCCAGCGGGACTCTTACCTGGAAAAGACAGGGTAGAGCGTGCTGCTACGCTGTGCAGGGATTTTGCCATTATGACACACGGACAGGTTAATTTAAGTTTGAGTCTTTTCTAAAAGATAGCATACTTAACAATAAAGTTGTTAATAATAAATCTCTTCTGCATGTTTTATGTATCTGTGAACATTTATTTTAACTAAAAACACTAATAGTTATAATAATAACATGAACAATACAAAAATAGCTACAGGTCATTTTATGTCCCCCCCATTCCCTTTGCTTTTTTCTCACTCACACACGCACACCATCACTCCCTGTGATCCCTAAGATAGAAGCATTATCATCCCTGTTTAATTTCACTCATGTGACTCTGAGATGCTAAGCAATTTCAGTTTATAAAGAGTTAACTCCGGAACGATACTGCTTCTGCAAATAAGGACAAAGGAGCTCCTGTTTGCTATATTAATTCTCACTGGTTCTCAAACAAATACGAGTTAATGTATAATGGCAATAAATGTAGAGCTCTCCCCGTTTTTGAAAAAATTTATTCCTCTATTCTGCTTTGAATTGAAAGTTGGGGTTCATTTTCACTGCTTGTGGGAAGAGAAAACCATAACGATATAGGCAAATATCTGTAGTGTCTTAGCTATATTTCTAATAGAAATACAATTATTTTTCCACCCGCTGCCCTTTGTTGTCCAGAAATACAATTTTTTGAAGAGAATGATTGTAGGAAACACTTTTTAGGAAATAAATACTCACTAGACCATTTAAGGAACTGAGTAAAATTTGAATTCTATTTCTTTGTTTGGGTATTTTCTATATTTTGAAATAATCTACCTCTATTATCTTAATTTTCCTATTAATGTTATTAATTAGAAAGCACATTTTATATAAATAAAATGCTTGAAGAATCATTCCTTCTTCCTCAAAATGATCAAAAAATATGTCTTTTAGGATTAAAGTTAATTGGATAAAACATTCCTGAGAAAGAGTGAGTTTTATACCCAATAAAATGAGATTCATTTCTGTTAACTTCTTTTGGTATTGGGCCTGTTAATAAACAGATATGGAAGAAGACAGTGGCTGAGACCCTACGCGCTCTCCTGATCAGCAGTTCCACCATAGAGGAAGACAATAGCGTATTTGTTATCAAAGGTGACAATACTTTTTTAGCTTTCAGTGTAAGATTTTTTTTTTTAATTTCTGATTAATATGAGAGTACATACAATGAGGCCAATATTTTATTTCCAGCTTTAAAATTGATGTAATTTCTTATTTAGTAAATAGTCTACTCTAGTTTTTATGATTCTACTAAAAAGTAAGAAAAGAACTCACCAAAGGTATTTACCGACTTGTTTAGCAGGATGCAAGTAGTGGGATGTAATTAGTGGTGTAAGAGGACCCGTGCCACGCACGCTTCTGTCCCAGACTCCTGCCACCGGCTGCCGCCTTCCTGACAGGCTCCACACTCAGACTTTTGCTTTTGATACTTCCACCAATGCCAACAATAAATAAAAACAAAAAGAAAAATGTTTCTATCAATTTCCTTTTCCACTATATAACAAATAAAGCAATAATTGCAAGGAAGTTATCAATATTGTACAGATTAGGAAACTGAGGTTCAGAAGTTGGGTATTTTCCCTAAGGCAACTGTTGGTGACATTTCTCTCTTTCTTTTTCTTATTTATTTTATTTTATTATTTTACTTTTTGTTTTATTTTATTGACTGGAGCACTTCTCATTCTACCCTTAGCATATCATTTTTTTTTTTGCTCTTCATACTGGAACATTCTTTGGTAAGTTTTTCCAAGGCCTCCCCCTACCCCCCCAAAAAATAATAATTGGTTTTCACAGTCTGGAAACCAGAGCACAATTATTTTAAACTTTTTGTCTGTTCATGGGATTAGCTGGAAAATAGTTCTATAGTGATTTAATGTTAACTTGATAAAACTTTAAGGATGGGTTGTCCTTAAAGATACCACAGTGACTGTCACATTTCTCTTGGACTCATGCGCTACTGGGGCCATTAATACACACAATGTAAAAGACTGTAATTATAAATAGAATTATATATTTAACATAAAGGATTTGGATACAAATTGCTCCCAGTAAAAAGAGGGCAAGAGAGGGCAGTGGCATATGCCTTGATGGATAGTGCTATGCTTAAACCAGTGTGAAAAATAGATACATTCTCTTTTGTTAACTTTGTTGTGAAAAGTAAAAATAGAAATAAGATAAATTATGGGTATTACTTTTTGTCTCATTATACTGGTCTAATAGTGAATAAGATAATCTAGGATGTATTGTTATAAATTCATAAGAAAAATTTTTATCTTGGTTGAAGAGCAGACACTGAGTGATATGAAACGTTCCTTATTCTCAACAGAACTTGGTTGTGTAGGAGTTAATCTGTCTTCAGAATCTAAAAGTCAAGGAAAATTTTAAGGAGGCCTAGGAGACTTCTTATCATATTCTACATGGAATGACTGGGTAACCATATCTAGGAGACAGTTTATCATAAAATATCTTTGGAAACATGCACAATATAAAATATTGAGAATAATTTTAGTTTTCCTCTGCTTTTTTTATCTGTGGTGCTGTTATGATATGTAAAGGAAATAAGGGATAGAATGTTCCATTATTGGCGTTTAAATAGCATTTGAATTTAATGACCTACCCTTGTTGTGAATCTTATAGAAAGTTATTTTTGCCACTGTTTCTTCATTATTAAGCTTTTTATATGCTTTTGTTTTAGTTGCTATAAAATGATGAAAGTAAACTTTTAAGAAGCTAGTCAAATAACAGGATATCTATTTAAGGCTTCTTCTATAATCAGAATTTGATTTGTATACCCTTAGCTGCTTTCATAGGCATTATTAGGTTATATTGAGATACTGGGATCTGATGAGGCAGGCATATGTAGTACCAATGTTTCTTCTCTGAAAGTTGAACTTTGATAAGCTTCTGTGATGCCTTAAAGTACAGAATTCATTTATGGGTAAAAGACCAATGGGCAGTTACATGGGCCAGGTGTGCTATTGTGCAAAATAAAGAAAATGGGTCTTTTTGGCCTTGGTCTCCGCAGTATGCCAGAGCCTACACAGGATATAAGCTTCAGTAAGTATCTGTGTTTTGGATGTGATCTTCTGGATCCAGATAAAAGTAACCAAGGATACTATTTCATTCCTTACCTTTCAACATTGAGAAGTGGAATGCTGAAAACCTTAATAGTGAACCATTCACTGAAATTGATGGCATATACTAAAACATACATTAGTAGATTTTAACAGAAGTATTTGCTTTTCCTACAACCCCTGGAGATGTAAAACTTGAGATACGATATTTTTTGATTATGACAAAACTCTAGTTTTATGCCACTTCACTTATGTCAGTATAAGTTTTGTGGGATTTTTTTTGTTTTGTTTTTGTTTTTGCCAATGAATGGACAGGGGAATACATTTGTCAGAATATTTCTTTTATGTAACCATAAAGGTGAAAAAACTTGGCTGTGCCTCTGTTTTGATATTCCAGGCTGAGAAAGTGTAATTGTAGCTGTGAAATGAAGTGGGTGTAAAAATGAGTTTGATGGTTCAGTCAATTTCAATAGACAGATGTTGATTTTATCCTTTAACGGGAAAAGGTTCTGCAAAAATCATTATAAAATGAAAAAAAAAAACACAATAAAGTGCGTGTGTAAGCATTATTAAAAGAAGTATACTTGGAGAATCTTAAAATAAAATTTCAGATCATATTCTTACAAACATTTTATTTTTACTTTTAACAGTTCCCTCCCATCACCCACAATGTATATGAAGTTAGGTCTCTTAGTCCTTCTGGTATTTTTATTCCTCACCTGAAAATGAAGATAATACCTACTATACAAGTATTCATGTGCAATTCAATGATGAATAAGAAAGAGTTTTAACTGTAAGACGTCTTGTAATGTAATGTGTTATTTAATCAGAGATGGAATTTCCTGAGGGAAGTTCTCTTTATGAAAATATCAATTTTTAAAATATGGTTTATAATCTCCTGATTATGTAACTTTTTTCCTGTGAGAGCATTGTGAGGTGTATCCAGAGTAACTATGAAGAGAGACGTTCTTCTCATTAATTTTTATGTTCTGACTGCAGGTATGGGTTATTTCCAAGGTTAAGGAATATAAGCACTTAGTTTAGAACGATATCATTATACACTGATGAAAATGTTACATGAATTGAAAAAGTATGTTTGTACTATTAAAAGCTCAAAGTGCGAATTGAAGGAAAAGTTGAAATGTAGCTCTAGAGTAAAGTACGAATTACAAGATTTGATTGTTTTTGAATAAATAAGAGGGAGGTGCTTACAAAAGTAGAAAAAATGAAACTTTAAAAGGATTGGCACGCCTTTGTGTTATTTCTAGGGCTTTCGTGGGCTAAATAGAAATGCTGGAGGGACGGTAGTGCGGGCGGGGAAATAGTTCTGTTCCCCAAGATCTGGTAGGAGAAGCTTCCCGGGGTGGAATTTCATTTCCCAGTGTTGCTTTCTCACTCCGCCCTGAGCGAACAGGCCGTTAAGAATAAACTAAATCATCAGCAGACAGTTCCTTGCGCTTGTCAGGCCGCTTCCAGGGAAATGCCGCCAGCAGCCGGGACCAGGCGCCACCCGGGAGCCCTGGGCCCGAAGCCCAGGCCGGCAGCTCGTTGGATCAGAAGGCGGGTGCGGGTGTCAGGCCGGGTCTGGCCGCAGCGGGGATTCTGAAGGCTGCGGAACCTCAGTCGCTGGGCGGCCTTTCAGTGCTTGCGGATGGGCATGGCCAGTGTCCAGCGCGTGGGGCAGGTGGGGAAGGTTCTCAGGGTAAGTGGGTCATGAGGGACTGAATATCCAGTGACTTGTTTACTGAAAATGTATAGGTATAGGTGCAGAAGTGCAAGTATTAGACCAGTGTAGAGTGCTCGAAGCCAGACTTAGCAGGTGCTCTAGCCTGAGTCCCGCGGGGAAAAGCCCAGGCTGACGTGGGAACACGCCCCGAAGGAGGCCAGGGCGGGAGGCTGGGACGGGAGGCCGGGACGGGAGCCCAGGAGCCATTCCTGGAAGGCGCCCCGGGGCCGCGCGGTTCTGCGCCGGTCACAACGTGCACTTGGCGACTGTCTGCCTGCCACCTTCATTCTCGCCTTTGTGTTTTCTCGCCTTTTTTTCTTGCGCTCTCTCTTCTCGTTTTTTCTTCCTCTTTCAGCATTTTTCTCCTTCCATTTTTGGCTTTCAATAGTGCTCTAAACTTCAGTAGTCTTAATTCCTTCTCGAAGAAGAGAGTCACCTATGTGCCTGATGCTTAATGCGTGTCTTTCAAGGACAAGAGTGTGCATAATGCAATGACGTATAATGTACCTAGTATACCTGTAAAAGACAAATTGCAAATTATTTCTAAAATTGTTTCTCAGAAAATTTATTCAGTGAAACAATCTGGTGATCACACTCTAAAGTCAGTCATTTAAAGCCTGTTTTTTAATGAGGAAAGAAATATTACATCTTATAAGAAAGGTCTGCATTTCTTCAAAAATGTAATTTTTGGTATTTTGAAATCTATAGAAGAATGGAATAAACACTTTGACTTCACTTAAATTCACTAAACGTTAGTATTGTTACACATATAATTTATATTGATTGACAATTTTTTCTCTTTGTGAATTATTTCAAATTAACTTGCAGATATCAGGACTCTTGTTAACAAAGCACTTCAATGTATAACTAGTAGAAATAATGACATTCACCATAAAGTTATGATAGCTAAGAAAATTAACCTTAATTCAATACACTAATCTAATATGTAGTATGGAATATATATGTTTAAATTCACCCAGGCTTTTTATAACTTCAGTGTTTGAATTTTTCACTGAGCATCCAATCAAAATTCACAAATAGTCTATTTACTATGTCTTAACCTAGATGGACCGCATGCTAATTTTCAGGTTTTATGTTTTTACTTTTTTCATGACACTGGTGTCTTTTAATGGCCCACTCCAAATTTTGTTGATGACAGCCTTCATTTTGTGTTTATTTGATTATCTTCTCATAGTGGTGTTACTTCCTTTTCTTAGGAAGCAGATAATGTCAGGCTTTCCTGTTATTTATATGATACTATTTGAACATGAGTGTTTGAACACTTGATTAAGACAATTTCCATCATGTCTTACCATGAAAAAAAAATATATTTTCTCATAATTAATAATAAAGTGTGATGTGATATATTGAGGGTTTTGAGATACTTTAAGCTAGTGTGAGTATTCTGTTTCCTAGTATCCTTGCTAATCCTTAAGTGAATAAATTATTACTTTAGCAGATATAAAATTTTGATTTTCTATTCTCTTTGTACTTATGATTTTTATTTAAAACTCTTCCATTTCAATGTAGTAAATAGCAATCATTATTCTTTCTTTTTTTTTGCAGTTTTTGGCCGGGGCTGGGTTTGAACCCGCCACCTCCGCCATATGGGGCCGGCTCCCTACTCTTTTGAGCCACAGGTGCCGCCCTCTTTCTTATACTCTAATTTCCAGAATTGGCCACTGCTCTGCTCTGTCCTTTTGATCCCACTAACCTCTGAGTCCCTCTTGCCTTCTTCTTCTTTCTTACTTTCTTTTTTCCCTTTTATTAAGTCATATACACATAGATCATGCATACATTTATGCATATGTGGGGTACAATGTGTTTTTTTTAATACAATTTGGAGTGCTTACATCAAACTAATTAATGTAGTTTTTGCCTCATTTACTTGATTATTGGGTTAAGACATTTATGTTCTACACTTGTTTGATTTGACTTGTACCCTTGCAATATGCTCCATAGGTGTGGTACCACTATTTACTCTCCCTCTATCAAACCTCCCTTCTCCCCTCCCTTCCCACTCCATTTCTCTCCTTCATCCTGGGCTATAGTTGTGATCTATCTTACATAAGAAAGCATGGGTAAATATAAATTGGTTTAATAAAAGTACTGAGTACAGTGGATACTTTTTCTTCCATTCTTGAGATACTTTACTTAGGAGAATGTGTTCCAGCTCCATCCATGTAAACATAAAAGAGGTAAAGTCTCCATCTTTTTTAAGGCTGCATAGTATTCCATGGTGTACATATACCATAATTTATTAATCCATTCATGGGTCGATGGGCACTTGGGCTTCTTCCATGACTTGGAAATTATGAATTGAGCTGCAATGAATAATCTGGTGTGACTATCTTTGTTGCAAAGTGATTTTTGGTCTTTTGGATAAACTCCTAGTAGAGGAATTGCAGGATCAAATAGCAGGTCTATTTTTAGATCCCTGAGTGTTCTCCAAACATCTTTCCAAAAGGAATGTATTAGTTTGCATCCTACCAGCAGTGCAGAGGTGATCCCTTTTCTTCACATCCATGCCAAAATCTGTAGTTTTAGAATTTTGTTATGTAGGCTACTTTTACTGGAGTTAGATGGGATCTCAAAGTGGTTTTGATTTGCATTTCTCCAATGATTAAAGATGATGAGCATTTATTCATGTGCCTGTAGACCATGTGCCTGTCTTCTTCAGAGAAGCTTCTGTTCAAGTTTCTTGCCCACAATGAAATAGGATCACTTGTTTTTTTCTTATTAATAAGTTTGAGTTCTGTATGGATTCTGGTTATCAGACTTCTGTCAGAAACGTAACCTACAGAAATCCTCTTCCATTCTGACAGCTTTCTACTTGCTTTACATACTGTGTTCTTGGCAGTGCAGAAGCTTTTTAGTTTGATCAGATCCTAGTAATATATTTTTGGTATTGCTTCAATTGCCCAGGGGGTCCTCCTCATAAAGTTTTCTCCCAGGTCAATTTTTTCATGTGTTTCTCTTGCATTCTCGCCAATAATTTTTATAGTTTCATGTCTTAAGTTTAAGTCTTTTATCCAGAGAGAGACAATTTTTGTTAGAGGTGAAAGGTGTGGGTCCAGTTTCAGTCTTCTACAAGATGCCAGCCAATTCACCCAGCACCATTTGTTAAATAGGGAGTCTTTGTCCCAATTTATATTTTTGATAGACTTATGAAAGATCAAATTACGATAAGTATCTGGTTTCGTCTCTTGGTTCTCAGCTCTGTTCCATACATTTACCTCTCTATTTTTTGTGCCAGTACCATGCTGTTTTGATCACTATAGACTTATAGTATAGTCTGAAGTCTAGTGTGATTCTACCTGATTTGTTTTTGTTTCTGAACAATGTCTTAGAGCTATTTGAAGTTTTTTCTGTTTCCATATGAAATGAAGTACCAGTTTTTCCAGATCTTTAAAGTATGACCGAGTTGCTTTAATAGGGATGACATTAAATCTGTAGATTGCTTTGGGTAGTAAGGAGATTTTAACAATGTTAATTCTTCCCAGCCATGAGCATAGTATGTTTACCCATTTGTTGACATCTTCAACTATTTCTTTTCTCAGAGTTTCATAGTTCACTTTATAGAGATCTTTCACGTCCTTCATTAGGTACACTCCCAGATATTTCATTTTCTTTGGCACTATTGTAAAGGGAGTAGAGTCCTTGACTGTTTTTTTAAGCTTGACTATTGTTGGTATATATGAATGCTACTGATTTGTAAGTATTGATTTTGTAACCTGAGATGCTACTATATTCCTTGATCACTTCTAAGAGTTTTACAGTTGAGTCCCTGGGGTTTTCCAGGTATACAATCATATCATCTGCACATAGTGAAAGTTTGATCTCCTCTGATCATATATGGATACTCCTGCTTTCTCTCGTCTGATTACAATGGCTAAGACTTCCATTACTATGTTAAATAGCAGTGGAGATGGTGGGCATCCTTGCCTTTTTCCTGATCTAAGTGGAAATGTTTTCAATTTTACTCCATTCAGTACAATATTGACTGTGGGTTTGCTATAGATGGCCTCTATGAGATTAAGAAATGTCTCTTCTATAAACATTTTCTTAAGTATTCTGATCATGAAATTATGCTGGATAGTATCAGAAGCTTTTTCTACATCAATTGAGAGAATCATATGGTCTTTTTAAATTTGTTTATATGATGAATTATATTTATAAATTTACATATATTAAGCCTTGAGATCCTGGGATAAAACCCACTTGGTTGTGGTGAATAATTTGTTTGATGTGTTGCTGGATTATGTTTGCTAGGATCTTATTGAATATTTTTGCATCAATATTCATTAGTGATATTGGTCTATAATTTTCTTTTCTTGCTGGATCTTTTCCTGGTTTGGGGATCAGGGTGATATTTGCTTCACAGAATGTTTTGGGAAGTATTCTTTCTTTTTCTATGTTTTGGAAAAAGTTAAGTAACATTGGTGCTAGTTCCTCTTTAAAGGTTTGGTAGAATTCTGATATGAAGCCATCTGGTCCTGGAGTCTTCTTTTTAGGGAGATTTTGTGTAGTTTATAGTATTTTGGAACTTGCTATAGGCCTGTTCAACATTTCCACTTCTTCCTGGCTAAGTCTAGGAAGATGCCGTGCTTCCAAGTATTGGTCAATTTCCTTCAGATTTTCATATTTCTGAGAATAGAGGTTTTTGTAATATTCATTAAGAATTTTTTGAATTTCTGAGGAGTCTGTGGTTATTTTGTCTCTGTCATTTCTGATTGATGAAATTTGAGATTTTATTCTTTTATTTCTGGTTAGGTTAGACAAAGGTTTATCTATTTTATTGACCTTTTCAAAAAACCAACTTTTTGATTCATTGATCAGTTGTGTAATTCTTTTATTTTTTATTTCATTTAATTCTGCTCTAATTTTGGTAATTTCTTTTCTTCTGCTAGGTTTGGGGTTGGAATGTTCTTCCTTTTTCAGTTGCTTGAGATGTCCCATTAAGTTTTTGATTTTCTCTCTTTCCATTCTGTTGAGGAAGGCTTACAGTGCTATAAATTTCCCTCTTAGGACTGCCTTTGCAGTATCCCATAGGTTCTGGTAGTTCATGTCTTCATTATTGTTTTGTTCCAAAAATGTGGTAATTTAATTCTTAATCTCATCTATGACCCAGCTATCAGTTAGCATAAGATTATTTCCATGTCTTTGTGTGAGTTTGCAGGTTCCTGTTGTTACTGAGTTTGACTTTTATTCCATGATGGTCTGAGAAGATACAAGGAATAATTACTATTTTTTAAAATTTGCTGAGGTTAGACTTGTGACCTAAGATGTGATCAAATTTGGAGGATGTTCCATGGGCTGATGAGAAGAATGTGTATTCAGTTTTTTTAGGATGAAATTTTCTGTAGATGTCTGTTAAATTCAATTGTTAAATGCTTAATTTTAAGTCTAAAATTTCTCTGCTTAGTTTCTTATTGGAAGATCTATCCAACACTGCTAAATGGGTGTTAAAATCTGACTATTATAGTGCTGGAGGAATCGAGTTGCTCATGTCAGTTAGAGTCTCTCTTATAAATTGAGGAGCATTCTGGTTGAGTGTATAAATATTAATAATTTAAATATAATCATGTTGAGGGTTTCCCTGAACAAATATGAAGTTACCATCCTTATCTTTCCTTACATTTGTTGGTTTAAAGCCTATTTTATCTGTGAACAAAACTGCACCACCTGCTTTTTTCTGATTTGCATTTAACTGAATTATAGATGACCATCCCCTCACCCTGAGTCTACATTTATCTTTTAATGTAAGATGAGATTATTGTATGCAGCAGATATCTGGCCTGAATTTTTGTGTCCAGTCAACAAACCTGTGCCTTACTTTAGAAAACAATGTAAGCCATTCACATTAATTGAGAGTATCGATAAGCTTGATAGTATTTTGGTTGTCGAGTTTTTCAACACTGCAGTGAACATTGTTAATCCTTTCACCACTGTGGAATCAGGGATTTGATCAAAAGGTTCTGAGTGAGTTTACTTTGGTGGTAGAGGATTGTGCTGGTCATTGTGGAGGATGGGTCTGAGAATATCCTGGAGAACTGGTTTAGTTATGGCAAATTTCTTCAACATGTGAATGTTGTTAAAGTATTTAATTTCTCCATCATAAATGAAACTCAGTTTAGCTGGATACAGGATCCTGGGTTGAAATTTTTTTTTTTTTTTTTTAGGAGGTTGAATATAGATGACCATCCTCTTCTAGCTTGAAACGTTTCAGTAGAGATACTTGCAGTCATTCTAATATTCTTCCCATTGTAGGTTACGGTTTTCTTAAGTCTGGCTGCTGGCAGAATTTTCTCCTTCATATTAACTTTGGTAAAATTAATTATAATCTGTCTGGGAGATGGTTTATTTGGATTGAGTCATGCTGGAGTTCTGAAACTGGTGTCTGAATTTCAGAATCTCTTGTGATGTTTGGGAAGTTCTCCTTGATTATCTCTTTGAATAGAGCATCTGGGCCTTTCAAAGTAACCTTATCACCTTCAGGAATTTCTAAAAGGCGAATGTTTGCTTTTTTGGAAGTATCACACAGCTCTGTGAGAGAATGGTCCGTATTGGGTTTCCACTTCTCTTCCTCTTTGAGCATTTAGGAGCATTCAAAAGCTTTGTCTTCAATGTCAGAAATCCTTTCTTCTGCCTGCTCCATTCTGTTACTGATGGATTATACTGTATTTCTCATATCTTTGAGGGCTGCAACTCCTTTTTTTTTGCAGGTTTATTTTGGCTGGGGCTGAGTTTAAACCCACCACCTCTGGCATATGGGGCCAGCACCCTACTTGTTTGAGCCACAGATGCCGTCCATGGCTGCAGCTTCTTTTCTCAATGTGTCCAAATCTTTGGTGATTTTGTCTTTGAATTCATTGAATGCTTGAGCCAACTTTTGTATTATTCCTAGAATTTATAATTCCAACGTTTCTTTCATTCTGTTAATCTTATTTGCCATTTAAATTCTAAACTCAATTTCTGACATCTCAGCCATTTGTTTATGAATGGGATCTTCTGGTGTGGCTGCTTTGTCATTCCTTGGGGGCGTTGTTCTACTCTGATTATTCATGTTGCCAGAATTTTTCCAATGATTCTGCCCCATGATTTTTTTTTCACATCATGAGATGTTTGGCTAGATGAGCAGGTAATGTGAAATTGCATCAGGGGCTCCTGGGTTTGTGGTTAACCAGCTCTTTGTCAAAGAGCTGGTACTGGTGACTGTAGCTTTTCCCCTACAGCTTTGCAAAGGACTCTTACAGTACTACAGCCTGAGACTCTGGGGACCTGCTTGGTGCGGTGGGCTATGTGGCTCTGTCTTATATTCAGCTAATCCCTGTCCAAGCCTAGTGAATCAGTGACTCTAAGTTGAAGTCTCAGCTATGGATAAATACAGGCAACTAAGACATCCCACCCACCATGGGCATCATCTGGAAGAGCAAAATCAAACCTTCCCATGACAACAGAACCAGGGTACCACCGTGGAGGGTCCTTGGGTGATTTGCCCAATTTAAGAGTTCCAAACCAATTATCCCAGTCAGCGCCAACTCTCTAGTGGAAGAATTCAAAAAGTTTCCAACAACTAGATATCAGGGGACTACTGGCAGCTCAAGTATGGCTCACTCCAGTGCTCCATGGAGTCAGAAAGGCCTACCCAGTAGAAGAGTTGGACGAAGGGGACTGATGCCTCCTTCCTCACCTTACACCTCCTCCACCACTGGTCTCTGGTAACCCCACTTCTAGTCTCTGGTAACCCAGTATTTGTGGCCCAGTTCTGTCCAATAAGCAAATTTGCCAGGGCTTTGTGCCTGCCAGAGTCAAAGGAAATTCAATGCCTCCTTGGCCCAGCCACTACCCTCTGCCACCAGCCAGCAGGGGGACCTGAAGCCTCTCTGCCTCAGGTACCCAGTGGCAACTGGGGAGTGTTCCACCTGAGCTCAGTTCATACCTGAAACTTGTTTCCTTAGAGTTACAGCTTGCCTCGGCAGAGAAGATGTGCAATTCTTTCTCTTCTCTCAGCTCACTTCTCACCTTTCAGCTTTGTTGGGTTCTTTCTGGCCATTATCTCTCGCTCTGGACTGGAGCTTTGGTTGAAAGCTGACTCCAGTCAACCATCATACCTTCTTCTTATTGAATATAAAAATTGGAGTTAGAGAAAATAGCCAACCCAAGGATTGGCAAAAGACAAGACATGTTGAAACAAAACCAACCAACCAACCAACAAACAAAAAAGCAACCAGACACACAAAAAAACAGACAATCAGAAACAAATAAACAAAAAAAAAAAACCCAAAAAGAAGAAAAAAAAACTTCAAATAGCCTGATATGAGCTCTCTCAGCAACCATAAGAAGGGAAGAAGAGAAAATAATAATAATAATAGCAATTGAAAAAAATTAACAATAACTTCTACAAGAAAGAGAAAAGGAAAAATGCAAAAAAGCAAAAATGAGAAAAGAATAAAGAAAAAAAAGCACCAATGACTAAAGTATTTTATATATATAATCATATACATAAGTTAAATTATAAATATAATAGTATTATATATATATATAAACATATGACTATATGTATGCTGTAGGGATCTACTTTAGTAGGAATGTATTTATGTTGCAATATACTTTCTGGACACCAGGTAACGCTGTGAGTGGTTCCTAGGCTTATACCTGATTCCAGCTTACATTGTTCTTGGTATTTGCCTGGCTACTTGCTTGGCACTTAGACCCTGCTGAACTATTAAGTCCACCAATCTCAAAAAATCTTCACAGGCAGGTTTCACAAATTCTCCCTGCAACAGTTCCTGTGAAGTGGGGGATATCCTAGGCCTGCTTCGGGTGCAGGATGACTGCCTACAGGTGAGACTCAAATTGTGGCACCTGGCCCACACAGAAAGATGCTTGTGGCAGTCGCCATTTCCCAAATTTCAAAACAATGCTTCTTTTCCGGGATCTTTCCCATCTGAGTGTCTCCCTGCTGCCTAATCATGGCAGTGCCATTCCAGATGGCTCCCCACTCTGGCTGCCATTTTCTGCTCTGGATTCCACACTTCACAAATCTTCCCACAAACTGGGGATTGTAATCCTCCATGGGAGGTCGGGAGCTGGTTGCCACCACTGCAGTCACAGCACAGAAACTTTCCTGACAGTCTCCACAACTCTGGACTTCACTCCAAGTCCAGCAATCCCCCATGTCACTACAAACCCTGAACTGCCACTCCACACCAGTATTCCACTCTGGGAATGATCTAGCCCGCTGACTGCCACCTGTTGTTCTGGGAGAGCTGAGCGAATTGTCTTTGCCATCCCCCATCAAGCTCCGCCTCCCCCATCTTGTTGCCTTCTGACACAAGAGCAAGATGTCCTGAGTTCACTTTGTACTCTTGACTCAGACGGAAAGTAAAGCATTCTTTCTTTACTGAAAAAGTAAAAGTCCTGAAAAAGTCCTCATTTCTTTTAACGGAATATGATATTTTGAAAGGAAGATGTGAATGCTAGGTTTTATCCTTGTTATTGAGGTGGCATTGGTTTAGATCAGAACAGGGTAAACTATAGCTTGTGGGCTAAATCCATTCTGGCTCCTGGATGTATGATAATGTTCTGTTGGAGCAGGTGTGCTCTGATGTTTACATGCTGGCTGGTGCTGTTTTCACACTACAGTGGCAGAGTTGACTGGTTGCAACAGAGGCCATATGGCTTGCAATAATATGCATTATCTCACCTTTTACAGAAAAAAAATCGCTAATCTCTTACCTAGATGCTTTTAGTGGACTGTTAATAATATACATATTTTTAAATGTTATGAGTTCACTTGTAATCTGGCCATATTGAAGTAATAGAGACTGGATTGATTTCCTGCCTGAATTATCTTAGAAGCAAAACAAAACTTAACTAAACTAAAAATAATATGAAACAAGGGATTTTAAGACAATGGTGTCAAAACAATTTAAGAAAGGAAGCAACCCTGATAAACATAAGGAAAAAAAGTGAGCCTTGCAGCTGCCTCAGCTTGTTGCTTTGAGATTCCAGACCATAGCACAGGGAAGAGAAACTCGGGTGGAACCCTGCAGACTGAGAGCTGGGGAGGTGAGGGGGCCACAAGGGAAAGAGGTCAGAGAGCTGTGCACAGAGAGAAGACCAGACATTAACAGGGCCCTGCCTTGAATATTCACTACAGTGACTAAAACATTCATGTGAAGAAACTAACAGTGTCTAGGGAGGAATTTATCCAAATGCATTAAAGTGGAGGGTGTATGATGTGCACACAGCACTGGAACAGTGCAGCACCTTCCTAATCAGTTAAGCTGGTGAACTGTTAATTCATGGGGTGTGGTGCATGGCTAGTATACTTAAGTTCTTGCCTTCATGGTGGGAAACAATTAGCCCTAAACCAAGCACTGCTCTGTGCCTTCCTAACACTTCTTGATTCCAAGACCCAAAGGTCCAAACTGCTCCATGTACCTGCACAGAAGTTCAGAGCAAAGTTCAAAAATGTTTATAGGACTGCAAACACATCTAGCACCCAATAAGATAAAATTAAAAAAGTTTGACATCCAATAAAAGGTTGCCAAGTATGTAAGTATGTATGTATGTAGGATCCTTAATAAGAAAATAGTAACTCAATTGGTATTGAACTGGAACTAACCATGATGTTAGAATTAGCAAAGATATTAAAATGCTCATAACTGTATTCAAGAGGCTTAAAAAGTAAATAGAAACATAGATAATATGAAAGAAAACTTTAACTTCTAAACATAAAACTTGAATATGTAAAATGCAAAATATATTGAATGATTAGGCCAAATTAGCCTTGCAAAAGAAAAGAAGTGAACTTGAAGACGTAGAAATAGAGACTATTCAAAAATGAAACAGAGAGAGAGAAAAGAGAATTTAGAAAAGAGAATTCACGTTGATGATCTGTGGGACAACTTTAAGAAGCCTAATATGCACATAATTGAATTCTCCAAGGTAGAGAAGAGATAAGGCGTTGTAGAAAAATACTTGAAGAAACAACTGTTGAAAATTTGCTAAATGTGATGAATATGGATCTAAGAAGTTGAATGAGTGCCAGTGACAACAAAACAAATAACACCAAGTGATAACTAGGAAAGGTGAAACCGTATGAAGAAGAAAAACATACTTGAGATACAGCAGATAACAACGATGACAGCAGGATTTTCATCAGACACAGTGTGAGATGATGGCGAGAAAGTACTTCAAAATGTCTCTGGTAATATCCTTCTGCTCTTTGTGTCCGTGAGATAAATTGTTTCCACATTCAATTGAATATTACTTTCCACATGTGAGTGGAACTTAACGGTCTCCAGTTCCATCCATGCTGGGAAGGGTAGCAGGGGAGGAGGTGATAAAGTGGGGATGGCTAATTGGTGCAAAAATAGAGTAGGATGAACAATATTTTGTAGCACAACAAAGTAACTATAGTCAATAATAAGTTAAAATAACTAGGAGAGTGGAACTAGAATGTTCCTGACACAAGGAAGTGATAACTGCCTGAGATGATGGACACCCCAGTTACCCTGGTCTGACACATAACATGTCTATATCAAACCATCACATGTACTCTATAAATATACACAACTATTATGTACCCATAATAACTAAAAAAAACCTGCCCACCTAAAATTCTCTATATACAAGTAAATGTCTTTCAAAAACTATAGTCAAAACTCATTTCTCTATGAGAAATGATAAAAGAAGTCCTGGAAGCATGAGAAATACACCAATTAGAAATATGAGTCTACAAAAAATATGAAGAGCTTTTGGAAATAGTAACCACATCAGTAAATATGTAATTTTTTTCTCATTTAAATATCTCCCTCTCTCTTCCTTTTTTAACCTAACAAAATAAGTGAAGGTTCTCTACAAAGAGAATTTTGAAATCCTAAGAAAAGATGAAATGGCAGAAGACATTAACAAATGGAAGAACAGACCATGATCATGGCTGGGAAGAATCTACATTGTTAAAATGTCTATACTACCAAAAACAATCTACATATTTAGTGCAATTCCCATTAAATTACCAACAGCATACTTTGAAGAACTGGCAAAAATAGTTCTTCATTTTGTATGGAACCAGAAACAACCCTGTAGACCAAGGCAATTCTTAGTAGTAAAAACAAAGCTGATGGCATCATTCTACCAGACTTCAGGTTATATTTCCAATCCACAGTGATAAAAACAACATAATATTGGCAAAAACCAGCAGCATAGACATGGAACAGAATAGAAAACCAAGACATGAAACCAGCCTCATATCATCTTCTGCTCTTAGATAAACCAAACAAAAGCATGCAGTGGGGAAAAGAATTCCTGTTCACTAAATGGTGCTGGGAGAAATGGATAACTACATGCGAAAGATTGAAACTTGACCCATACCTTTCATCACTTAGTAAAATGGACTTAAGGTGGATAAAAGATTTAAATCTAAGACTTGAAATGATAAAAATTCTAGAAGAAAATGTGGGGAAAACTCTTATTTGCATCTCTTGAAAAGAAAATAAGAAAACTGACTTTAAGTGTAACAAAAGTATATGAAAGCAATAACAAGAGTCCAGGAAGGGAGAAATGAAAGCATAAGATTCTTATAGTGAAAATAGTATAACATCAATTAGAAAATAGATTATGATAAGTTTATTAATGGATACAAAGATATAATTAGAAGAAATAAGTTCTAGTGTTTGATAGCATAGTAAGTGACTACAGTTAAGAATTTATCGTGTGTTATAAATTAGCTAGAAGATTTTCATTGTCTCCATCACAAACAAATTATAAAACTTTGTGCCTACGAATATCTCAATTACCATGATATGATCATATTGTTTATGTGTACCACATGTACCCCTTAAATGTGTATGGCTATTATGTATCACTGAAAAAACTTGTATACTACAAACTCTAAATTGAAGACTGATAAAACAAAGAGATCTAATAAGCCAATGAAATATATAAAATGAAGTTAAAAAATGTTCAGTTAATCCAAAGGTAGTGGCTCGGCACCTGTGGCTCAGTGGGCTAAGGCGCCAGCCACGTACACTTGAGCTGGCGGGCTCGAATCCAGCCCAGGCCCACCAAACAACAATGACAGCTGCAACCAAAAAATGGCCGGGCGTTGTGGCGGGCACCTGTAGTCCCAGCTACTTGGGAGGCGGAGGCAGGAGACTCACTTGAGCCCAGGAATTGGAGGTTGCTGTGAGCTGTGATGCCACAGCACTCTATCCAGGGTGATAGCTTGAGGCTCTGTCTCAAAAAAAAAATTGGTATAGAAGGGACATTTTTTAAACTAATAGAGGCCATCTACAGCAAACCCACAGCCAATATTGTATTGAATAGAGTTAAATTGAGTTGAAACCATTTCCACTTAGATCAGGAACCAACCTTGGCTGGTTGCCCATTGTCTCCATTGCTCTTCAACATCGTAATGGAAGTCAGGGAAGAAAAGAAGATCAAGGGTATCCACATAGGGTCAGAAGAGATCAAACTTTCACTCTTTGCAGATGATATGATTGTATATCTGGAAAACACTAGGATTCTACTACAAAACTGTTAGAAGTGATCAAGGAATACAGAAATGTCTCAGGCTACAAAATCAACACCCATAAATCTGTAGCCTTTATATATACCAACAATAGCCAGGCTGAAAAAACAGTCAAGGATTCTATCCCTTTCACAGTAGTGCCAAAGAAGATGAAATATTTGGGAGTTTACCTAACAAAGGATGTGAAAGATCTCTATAAAGAGAACTATGAAACTTTAAGAAAAGAAATAGCTGAACATGTTAACAAATGGAAAAACATACCATGCTCATGGCTGGGAAGAATCAATATTGTTAAAATGTCTATACTACCCAAAGCAATATACAATTTTAATGCAATTCCTATCAAAGCTCCATTGTCATGTTTTAAAGATCTCAAAAAAAAATACTTCGTTTTATATGGAATCAGAAAAAACCTTGAATAGCCAAGACATTACTCAGAAATAAAAACAAAGCAGGAGGAATCACGCTACCAGACCGCAGACTATACTACAAATCGATAGTGATCAAAACAGCATGGTACTGGCACTAAAACAGAGAGGTAGATGTTTGGAACAGAATAGAGAACAAAGAGATGAACCCAGCTACTTACTGTTACTTGACCTTTGACAAGCCAATTAAGAACATTCAGTTGGGAGAAGACTCTGTATTTAACAAATGGTGCTGGGTGAACTGGCTAGAGACCTGTAAAGGGCTGAAACTGGACCCACACCTCTCACCATTAACTAAGATAGACTCTCACTGGATTAAAGACTTAAACTTAAGACATGAAACTATAAAAATTCTGGAAGAAAGTGCAGGGAAAACTCTTGAAGTCATCGGCTTGGGTGAATATTTTATGAGGTGGTCTCCCCAGGCAATTGAAGCAGTATCAAAGATACACTACTGGGACCTGATCAAACTAAAAAGTTTCTGTACAGCCAAGAACATAGTAAGTATAGCAAGCAGACAGCCCTCAGAATGGGAGAAAATATTTGCAGGTTATGCCTCTGACAAAGGTTTAATAACCAGAATCCACAGAGAATTCAAATGTATTAGCACGAAAAGAACAAGTGATCCCATCTCAGGATGGGCAAAAGACTTGAAGAGAGACTTCTCCAAAGAAGATAGGCACATGGCCTACAGACACATGAAAAAATGCTCACCATCCTTAATCATTAGAAAAATGCAAATCAAAACTACTTTGAGATATCACCTAACTCCAGTAAGATTAGCCCACATACCAAAATCCCAAAACCAGAGATGTTGGTTTGGATGTGGAGAAAAGGGAACACTTCTACACTGCTGGTGGGAATGCACACTAATACGTTCCTTTTGGAAGGATGTTTGGAGAATACTTAGAGATCTAAAAGTTGACCTGCCATTTGACCCTATAATTCCTTTACTAGGTATATACCCAGAAGACCAAAAATCACATTATAACAAAGACATCTGTACCAGAATGTTCTTTTCAGCCCAATTCATAATTGCTAAGTTATGGAAGAAACACAAGTGTCCATCGATCCACGAATGGATTAATAAATTGTGGTATATGTATACCATGGAATATTACGCGGCCTTAAATAAAGATAGAGACTTTATCATGTTTACATGGATGGAGCTGGAACATATTCTTCTTAGCAAAGGATCTCAAGAATGGAAGAAAAAGTATCCAATGTACTCATCCCTACTATGAAGCTAATTTATAGTTGTCATATGAAGGGTATAACCCAACTTGATTTTGAATCTTAATACAATTTTATAAAGAAAGTAATTGCCATGGTAGTGTCAAGGTTGTGGTCCCTGGTTTTGGGGAACCAGGAATTCCATGGTTTTCATCAGCTGAGTAAAGATGGCGTCAACATGTCACTCTTGATAAGAGGTTTCAATTAAAACAGAAATATTTATTAAAATAATGATGGGCTTCATCTGTTACAAATCATATTTCCAACCCAGACACAGGTTACAGAATTAAGGCAAAAGATAAGCAGTGTAAATACCTACACTCCTCATTCACTAAATATTCTAAGTTACCACCTAATCAAATTCCTGATTTCTTCAAGTTAATCCCACCCTGAATCTTTTAACTTGAGGTTAGAGTTTCCAAGCCCATCAGAGCATGTAGATTAGGGGCTTCAGAAATTTAAGATACTTTCACTTGACTACTTATTAGGTATCAAGGTCAAGTCTAAATCTAGAAAAAAAGTCTATGCTTCCTCCAAATCAAGGGACTACCAGGGTCTCCCTTCTCTTTGCAGTAAATATGTTTCGTATAGAGCAGCAGTTATCAACCTGTGGGTTGTGACCCACAGGAACTATATTAAAGAGCCATGGCATTTGGAAGGTTGAGAACCACCGTTCTAGAGGAAAAACAGGAGAAGTATTAGTGAATTGGATTCTGAGAGCATGAGTGTAAAAACACCTGTTATTTTATAACCTTCCAAGCCTTCACCTTAAACTTAGGTCCCTCCACTTCTCTTTCCATCTATGATAGCCCATTATATTTTCTCTATTTATGTAATTTTCATTTGTTAGAACAAGGTACAGCTGGTTCAGGAAAGAAAATGTTTTGAGAAAATAGCTTGCCTATAAATCCATTTGCTACACAATAATTAATTTGAACAAACTCCAAAAATATGCTTTAATAACTTTTCAGATCCCAATTAGGGGCAAATAAACGGCTTCCATTTATGGCAGAACCAATCTGATTAGGTTTCTTGTTCAGTAAACTATGAGCATGCAAAATATCCACCCTCAGGGCACCAAGCAAAATCCAAAACTTCAGATTTATTTAACTGCAAATGCATATTTATAAATTGCAACAGACTTTTCTAATTAATTTTTCATCATGCTAATGATTTTGCTTTGTAACAACTGGTTATATCAGGAGGAATCACAGCCAGATCCAGAGACATTTGCAGTTGTTCTTAGTTTTAAAGGAAATGAAAGGAAACAATAAAGAAAGCAACTTTCAGGGATTTGGCTTGTGAAAGGTAATTGCTGATTTCACCAAATGTCTATCGAAGCTAGCCAATTAATAACTGCCATTTAGTAAGCAAAACTACATTGGCCATTTCACAGCGAGATTTACTTGCAACTAAAGTGTTTAGGAAAATGATACTCCCAGAGTTTGTATCAGTGCTGGAAATGAAAGAGTGTTCAATGGCTCCAGATTTTCAGAAAGAAGAAATGAGGATGACAGATGGCTTGGCAAATACACGATGCCATGAAAAACACAAAACACAAAAACTAAATCAATGACATGTACACAACCCCCATCCCCACCCCCCCCCAAAAAAAACTGAACTGAGAGGGACATGTCTCAGCTCCTTGTACATTTCTAGTCCTTACTCGGAGTCCTTCTAATTTGGCCAACTGGAGGTATTTCTATAAGGTCCACATACACACACACACACACACACATAAACCCAAGTCACACTTGACTTCTGCAATCACAGGATGTGCTCAGAGGTGATTTGTATTTGTTTTTTGTTATCAATATATATTAAGGATTATAATTTTAATTTTAATAATTTAAAATTTAAGTATCATTATCTTTTCCTTTCATTAAATATGTACACATTTTTGAAATCCTTTATATGTATATGTGTATGAGTATTTATATGTAGTGGTATATATGGTGTCCGTGTATTTTCTTATATATATATATATATATATATATATGTAGTCCATATACATTATGTACATACACATACGCACCAAAAAAGCTTAAATAAGAAAAGAAAAAATGCTGAAGAATTTTTGAAAAAAATTGGAAAAGAAAAATTGGATGAAGTTACGACCAGCCCTAGAAAGGGTAGAGCTAAGTTTAGAAAGAAATGCAAAATGCAATGACATTAAACTGAATTTCTTTTGGAAAAATGAGAGTAGAAATGTGAATGTGGTCAGCATTAGTAGTTTTGAGTGTCCTATTAGAGTCTACTAGAATAGAATCACAATTTTGTGTTAGAATCAAGCTTCAGCAAGCTTATGGAAGGCTACTTCTCCCTCCCTCCCTAAGAACTTCACAATGTTTCTGCTTGGATGGGAAGGGGGAAGATACATGGAAAGAAAATGTGAGTTGCTTGAAAGTGAGTAGCCCTTGGACTGCTTTAAAATGGAAAAGCTTTTAAAAAAGAAAGAATTGTTTTATTTATAGAGAAGAGCGCTTTGTTTGGCTAACAGCCATTGGAGAATGCCCTTTCCTTAGACGTTATACGACACAGGTCAATTACTGCCTTTAAGATGCCCACAGCTTAGAGACCAGCTCCCCACCTGACTCCAGCTGAAGACTCTGAATATTTCATTGCTGAAGTAGTAGACCCATCTGGTGAGAAGGTTCATTGCCCTCTCCGAGATGTACACTCCACATTCCTTCCTTCCCTGAATGTAATTTCCCTGAATCCAATTTTGCTTGGTCAGATCAATGCATTTTGCATCACATCAATTGTTTGCAATTACCATCTGGTGATTCCTAGAATGGCTGTGGGTAAGCCTGATTGAGCGTTTATTTGTTTATTTATTTATTTAACTTATTTTTACTGCTTCATGTGTTTTTACCCTGCTCAGCATTCCTAGATCTTGCATCCCGAGAAACACTATAAATTGTTGGGGACCATTCTGCATGCAAAACATACCCCTAGAAATCAAGGACAGGGGACTAGGGAAAGAAGATAGCAATAGGGTAATAACTGGTAATAAATTCTCATGGGGTCTGGGATCCCATGCTTCCTACTCAGAGTTAATCCCTGACTCACGTGTGAGATGGTGTTTCTCTCTTGTAGTCTATTTTAAATTCTAGTCTAAATGTAAAGATTGAATGAATGCCCCTTTTGAGCATTTGGTAGATACCAGCCACCATCTATTATCATGTGATGTTCGTTTGGGGGACTGGGGAGGATTATAAATATTATCGGCCCTTGGTAGATGAGCAAGTGAAAGTCAGAGAGGTTAAGTAACCTCTTCAAGGTCATCCCTCTAGAACAGTGGTTCTCAACCTTCCTCATGCCACAACCCTTTAATACAGGTCCTCATGTTGTGGTGACCCCCAACCATAAAATTATTTTCATTGCTACTTCATAACTGTAATTTTGCTACTGTTTGAATCGTAATGTAAATATCTGATATGCAGGATGTATTTTCATTGGTCACAACCCACAGGTTGAGAACGCTGCTCTAGGAAAAGGAAATGCTACTTTCCTAACTTAAAGAAAATCATATTGAACTGTATCTCCATGATATGTTTTAAACTATTGATTTAACTGAGCACAGATCATCCACCAAGTCATTCCCAGAACTAGACATTTCCTAGAAACTTCTCTTCACTGAATGCCCCCTCTTGCTCCATTCTAACCTGATTCTTAGAATTGAAGTCTCTGTCACAGTGTCTCGGGGATCCTGTTCTCTTCTGTCACCATCCCCCTCATCAGGGCTTACAGGGAGTGTGCGCGTTCTCCCTCCATCCCAGCCTTGCTCCCAGGAGACTTTTCTTTCTCCCCACTTCAAGCAAACAAAAGGATACTCCTTAGAAGAGATAATCATGACACCTGCCTCATTAATTAAGTTATTAAATTACCACATCATTAGTTATCTGTAGTCTTAAAATTATTATTATCAATTATATATTTTAAAAGTAATGCAACCTGTAAGCCTCATCGTACCAATAGAGCTACAATCTATTTTGGAAAACAAACAAAACAATTGCTTAAATGGGCTTCCTACTTGCAGAGTAATTCTTATTCTAGCAAGCTGGTTTTATATTCATGACAAGCATATTTAATTTTAATATGTTTGCTTACATGAGATGCAGATTGTAATTTAATGGCAGACTGTTTAATTATGCCTTCATTTGTATAAATTGTAATGTTGCTGCTGAATAAATGAAATAAAAATCTCTTTAATTTCCTTCTCAATATTTAATTTAAATCAATGATAAACAGCAGCCCTCTCTTTGAGACAATGTTAATTAATATTCAAAAAACTAAATTTGTTTTTGGATGTATGGCATGTTTGGCATGTTGATTTCATAATTAAACTGGAAATAAGATTGATAGACTTAAATCACATTCAAAGAGAGGAAAAAATACTGTATAATTCTGTTCACTATATTTCTGGCTATAGAAAAATGTGCAATATGGTCTTTATATTTTCTATGTGTTCATGTAATTATTACCCAATCTATAGCTCAGGGTTTAAGGTTAGAAATATTTACACATATACGACCATATTATTTAAATTATTGAGGTGTTACTTTTTCTTTTAAGTAGATATGGTTATATACACATCCTGCTAAAGAGTTCATAAGGTGAAAAGGGGAGTGAGGATAAAAAATATTTTAGAGCTCTGCGTACCAGACACTACACTTAGTGCCAGGGGTGTAAGAATGAACGTAGTAAGATGGCAGTCAGATAATTCATAATTTAATGTAGAGGTCCAGAAAAAGACAGTTTTAATAATTACAGAATGGCAAGTGCCACCCTAGAGAATAACGCAGAGTGAAGTGCATGGGGAGCAACCTGGGTGCGGTCAACACTGTCAGGGGTCACGCCTTCAACACCATCCCTTTTACTGCTAATATGCAGAGAATCCTGGGCACTACTGTGTGGCAGACAATGTTTCAGGTGACTTATATTAACTCAGAGCTGCCAAAACATTTACCTACGAAGACAGAGCTAGTAGGGGGATAGGCAATGATTCAAGAATCAACTGTAGATTCTGGTGCATCAAAGTTCATGTGCTTAACCCTGCCATTATACCGAAAATGTCACAAAATACATATGTGGAACTGTTAAGACAGCCAAGACAGTTCAGCTCACGTGTCTGGACTGGGCATCGACTCAGGGAAGGCCACTGCTCAGGCCCACTCTAAACCAAAGGCAGGAACTTTGAACACAGTTCAGAAGTCACGGCTGTGCCATGACATCGATTCTGGGTGGCCGGGGCAATGAGACAACTTCCAACACCATTCAGAGGTCATGGCTGTGCCATGACATCGATTCTGGGTGGCCAGGGCAATGAGACAACTTCCAACACCATTCAGAGGTCATGGCTGTGCCATGACATCGATTCTGGGTGGCTGAGGCAGTGAGGTGAGTGAGGAAAGAGTTCAGTCTGACGTGATGGAATTTGGAGACATCAAGGACCCCCAGAGCTGGAAGACTCTGTGCGTGTTGAGACTAATTCTCGCTGACCCATGGAGAGGGAAGAGGGGCAGCCCCACTCAAGGACGGAGAGCCAGATAATCCCAGGCACGGAGATGGCTTCTAGTGCGCTGGAAAGCATCATGCAATTTAACTTCAGTATTATTACACAATCACCAACATTGATTCTAGAGATTTCCGCTGCAGGCACTGGAAGAATGACTGAATAGCTACTGAATAATGAAAGTAAAAACAACCAGCAATGGATCTGTTTTTGTGTGCAGTGAGTAAACATGTCAGCCTCTACCATCCATGTGGGAAATCAACTGTGAAGCTTGCAGATTCATCCTCACCTTTCCGGGTTGGGTTAATTCCAGGTAGGCTGTCTTCCTTGTATCTGCATGCTGGTTCCCTTGTCTGCGTCGACACTTCTTTTTCTTAGATGGGTTCTCATCATCTTTCACCTGGGATGTTATAAGAATTCCCTGTCTCCTGTCCCCGAGGCTGGTCTCACACCATCTGCGGTGTTGAGATTATTCTCAAATGCAAATTCATTCATGTGACTTCTCATTCAAATGCCTCCCATCTTCTTGCTTCTGAACAATGTTCACAATTCTCAGGAGCGCGCACTGGTCCTCTGTCACCTGCTTGTTGCCCACAGCTCAGTCTTCGTGCTCTCTGTGGCTCCACACTCCAGCAATGGTGAGCTCCCACTTTATCTTCTTCTCACCTGCCCTAGTTTCAGGCTGATTTCTCTCCCTGACCCATCTTATGTGCTGTCTGCCTGACCAACAACCAGCAGTCATTCAGGACAGTTCCAGTGTCCTTCCCAACTCCGGACCTCTCCACAAAAATAAATCCCCGCTCTGTGTTCTTCCACAAGACAGATTTCTCCCATGTTTGTTATTGTCTACATTTCTTTCCATCATAGAACTGTTACACGGGGTTGTGACTTTTTCCTTTCCTTTCTCTGCACTGTAGCTCCTTGAGAACAAGCCCTGGCTGATGAATTTTGTCCCTTCAGAGCATCTAGTGTCTCGATACAGTAGACATGCCATAAGTATTCTTAGAGAAATAAAGAACGTTTAGGGCCACCCATTTTACTTTCTCCAGGCTAGATTTTCCCATCTATTCCTGTTACTGTGGTTGCCACATAATATCAGTAACTACAAAGTTATTGTAACTCCTGGCAGCTTTATTATGTTCATCCCCAGTATCATAAACCTTTCCTCACACTCCCTACATTCCCTTTATTTAAAGGATTGTTAAATGGTGATTTCTTGACAGACTTCCAGTTCTTGGCATCCCTCTCCTGGGGTTCCCTCTCCACAGTAGCATTCTCTGAAAACAAATTCAACAATATCAGACTCTGTCTAGGGAACCTCACACCTGTGACTATTACTCTTTCCAGAATTGCCAACCCCCTGGAGAAGACCTCAATATAATTTTTGACTTATTCAACCTTGTATTCCCAGACTCTAGCATGGAGCCTGGAAGACAGCAGCCACTGGCTACAGGTTTGTTGTAATGAACTTGAGCTGAATGTGGATAAATCAAGACTCGGACCTGCCTTCCAGGATATTACAGTTCTGTATGGCAAATAAATCATGGCCATAAATCTCTGTGATGTTTGACAATATGCAGTGCCATAGGAAAAATGCAGTTAATGCCCCCAAACAACAAAAGAAAGACATTTTATGTAGTTTCTCTGATGAGAAAGTGCCTGAAAGACACAGGATGGTGGTGGCTGGGATCTGGATTCCTGGGCATGACTGGAGGGATGTGTTTTCCATGAATAACAGAAGCCTAACTGGGGCACTGGGAAAGTGGTGCTGCTGTCATATGTTGAGAGCCTTTGGCATACCAGCAAAGTCAAGTTCACTGTTTTTTGGTGCTCATAGGAAAACCACATACTGTTTTATAATCTCGGTTTATAAGTGATGAAATGAAGGCTCAAAAGAAATCCAGTGACTTTCCCAGGAATCCATGGCTCATGTCCTTGAACTAGTATCTGTCTAGCTCCAGAGTCAAAATAGTATCTACTCTACCTGGAGGAACCAGACTTCTAAGGTAAGAGGGATCTTATTTGGGGCAATTATTCCATGATTTTTACTATGTGCTAACATTATTCATCTGTAATCCTAAATATCAGGGTCTTGCCTTAACTGTGGCCTTGAGACAGGAGATTATTCTCGACAGGGTTCCAGCTCCTTTTTCTTCCCAATAATCCCATATCCCTCTACTTTTAAGGTCACGAACTAGAATGAACATCCACACACGAAAACACAACTTATTTTCTGAACCTCTTCCCTTGCTGTCATCAAGCTCAGGTGTTAACTTATGACACGTCCTCTACAAAGTCTTTCTTCATCTTTCTGCAACTAACATAATCACTTTCTTTTCTGGCATCACTTGGCCCTTTCATCGGTCTTATGGCACACTTTCTCATTTTGCTCTTACAGAGGCCCCAGTAACACCTTTGGTCAAATCTTAATATGTGTCACGACAACTAGCCTCCTGCTTCCTCGAGTACACACCATCTTGGTGGACTGGCCCATGCATTCCCCTTTCTTCCATCCTCCCCTGGCTCCACCTTTCCTCCCATGATGGCTTTGACTGTGAACCTTATCTCCCAAAGTGATGCTATTTACAGGGATCAACACCAGGTGGACTGTTCAGGGTGCATGAAAAGAAACCAAGTCTTTGTTCCCTATGTCTAGCCTTGGTGTATGCTTGGGAAAGGTTTGCTTATTTGTTTGTTCTAAATTGAGATAAACTATTTATGTGAAATATATGTCGGTTTATGCCTTCAATAATCCTTCGAGATGAACTAACCTCAGGAAGACATATAGGTCTCCTACAAACTGTACTAAGAAATTGGCAATAAATAAGCCACATCCCCAAGTTATATAGTTTTATATACTTTCTGTTTTTTAAGGTTTAAATTTGATTCTGAACTTTTTGAAAGCTGTGGTGGAAAAGGGAAAATGGCAATTCATGTCATGCTCACTGTTAGCAGTTCTGTGTTTTCTTGTTATCCCCTCTCTCAGCATTAGATCAGAATGTTTGGGAAATAATGACCACACATCACACCCATGTTTCTTCTCTGTGGCTTCAGGGATGAAATATGTCTGTCTGCTTCATTCAGTTGAGGTCCCTGCAGGCACAGTCATACCCAGATCCAGTCTCAATATGACTACTTTGCAATGCACCTGACTATTATCAAACAATAGCTTCCACCTTTCCCAGAATTCCTGTTGTTCCCTGGGCATTGACTAGTAACCTCACAGCCAACTCTAATGCCACAAAATAGTCTGTATTAGCCATAGCAATCTAGATTTTGTGTTATAAATAACAAAATTCAACTTGGCTAACATAAACAGAAAAGGGATTTCTGGAAGTATATCATAGAATTGGCAGAAGCAGTAATGAGAGTCAGGCTTGTACAGGGACCAGAACATCAAGTGTTAAAGAAACTGAAACCATAGCCGAGATCTCTGGGGAGAATGACACTGTCAGTGGACTTTGCCTCTCTGCTATGAATTCTCTCTTATTCTCCTGTCTATTTGTTTCATTTTTAAAAATAAAAAAATAGAGGATAGACGACAGAAACTTGGACATGTACCTGAGCCTGGGACTCCAACAGATGTGGAGAGGGAAGATCTGTTCTCCAATGTGGGATCCCTGACACCCACTAGGACTTGGGCCCTGGTATAGTAAAAATATTCCATTCTGGGCATAACATATCCAACAGAGAGCAATCAAAATGCTTCTGTTCTTCTCATGAAATTGCATCCCCTTTGCTTCCAGCCCAACCTGGGAAGACAAGCATGGCTCTCATGGAAGATACCTGTGTGGGGTGGTGCTTACTCTACCTTAGGTCACATAGGTGACAGCTGACAGCATCCTGGGGCTTAGGCTTATGCTGTCTGGCCTTATGTAGTAGAATTAATAATTAAATGCATAAGTTATTAGAAAACAGTTCTCAGTGGAACACGTCTCAATGAAAACATTTTGCAGGGAAGACATTGGCAAAGCAAGAGTTGCCCCAAAATGGAACAGCATGCTTGGCAGGGGTTTCCACTTCTTAGCACTGAATCATTCAAGTTAAAGCTGCATGAAGGCTCAGCAGGGAACTTTTTAACCTTCATTGTCCAACATAGGAGCTCAAATTTAAATTTAAATTAAGTTTAAATTTGGGAATGCACATGACTAAGTAGACATGTACACCATCCTTGGCAGGACATCTATAGGACACTTCCTTTATCACAAGTTTTGTCCAAAAGGACTGCTACAGAGGGTTTCAAACATCAATCCCTATTGGAGGGGATGTTATTAAAGCCTCTCTGTCTTAGCAGTATGAATAAAATTGTATATGATAGCCTAGATATTGCAGGTACTGTAATATTTATATTTATGAGAGAGCAAAGAAACAAAGCAAGAGCCACCAAGTGAGGCACCAGGCAGAAGACAGCAGCAGGGTGAGCCCCCAACCGGGAACAGCAAGCTAAAGAGATGGCTGCATTAGACACCGTGACCCACATGGTCTCCCTTGTCACTACTCCGTTCTTCTGTTGTAGTACACAGGTGGCTACAGACAACACAAAAGTGAATGTAGCTATATTCCAATAAACCTTAGCTTATACATCCTGATACATGGATTTCAAATACTTTTCTCATGTCACAAAATATTCTTCCTTTGATTGCTTTCAACCACTTGAAAATGTTAAAGACCATAATTTTCTAACCCTTCTCTAAAGGATCTCTCATATTTGAAATGGTCCAGAGCACATAAATGGTTATATGAACAATTCTCTCTAGTTCTTAAAATTGTCCAAACCTCCAGCCTGTATGTGGTGAGTTATTGCAGAATTGCTAAGTATTGAAGTGATGAAGTGCCCTGCCCCACGTTCCACTCTGGGTTGGTCTGAAAGTCAGCAGGGCTTAGTAATTCCCAGCACAGACACAGTCACTAAAGAGACTCTCTAACAACTACCCACTTTACCACTTACTAATTATGCAAATGTGAGCAATTCACTGACTTACTCTCAAAGTCTGCTTTGTTGCTGTTACTGCTATTTTTAATTGTAAAATGTGGCAAGGCCAGGAAATAACTCTGGGTTTACTTTGAGGATTAAAAGTGGAACTATAGGTAAAGCCTTTGGAAAATATATGCTAGTTAAGTATTTTAAAGGAAAATGGAATCTGCTAGAGCCATGTCAGCATAATACAATAATCAGACGAAAATGGTTAAATTATCAAAGTTTGCAAATATAATAATGTAAGTTTAGGAGAGGCTGGGAAGAAAAAAACCCATAAGTTTTAGCAAAACCAAGCACTAGTTAGATTTCTATTCCCAATGCAAAGATTCCTTTCCAAAGGGAATAATTTTGAGGGTGATGCCAACTGCTGAACGTCACATAACACCAGGAAACTTAACACAGAAGGGAAAGGGAATTATGCATTTGATTGAAACAGCCTTTCTCCAAGTTGAAGGGGACTATAATTAGCTCCCACAAATGAGGCTTTAATTGAACCCACTTTGAACTGATGAGGAAATCATGAAAATGTATGTTGTGCCTCATAGGTGGGTTTGGTCACACTCTGGTAAAGAGTTGAGTTTAGTGTTCGGCCAGCTGTGTGCCTGCCTCTTCCTAATGACACACTGCCCAAGAATTCAGGGTCTGAAGGGATGGGGGCTTATTATTGCCTAATGTAAGGGCACACCCCTCAAATTAAACAAATTTTAAAAGACACGTCCTTAGTTGTTCTTAACTCATTTTTCACGGCTTTATGGTTGACACATACTCAAGACTATAAACCATTTCCTTTTAAGTACACACATTAAAAAAAATTAAGACTTAACTACACTATAGAATTCATCAAAAATGAATGATATACATTAATAAAGTACTAATTGTATTAATTAACCCAGTTAATAAAGTTAACAAGAAATATAATTTTAAAGAGAATTGCTCACTTCACAAGCATTTGTTGAGCCAGAACACCAGACACTGTGATCCATAATGTGATCCCTAGAATAAATAAGGCACAGCCCCTACTCTCCCAAAGTTTGAGGTTCAGTAGGAAAGAATCCTCTCAACCAAATAATTTGTGAAACTAAGACAAGTGCAGCACAGAGATGCAAAGCCTCAATGGTGACTAAGTAACATGTGGCCCCTCCTGTAAGGTTGTTTCAGAATTTAGAATCCCCAGCCCAGGGCAACTGTGGGCACAGTCCGGTCCCAGCTGCTCAGGCCATGCCATGGGTCTTGGCACCAGCTGGACCTACCAGAGGAGGGCACACCTCACTCAGTGTGTTTACCCAGGCTTCTAGTCATCGTGGAGAACATTTAAAAAGAAGGAGAAGAAGAAGGAAGAAGAGGAGAGGAAGAAGGAGAGGAAGGAGGGGGGGAGGAGGAAGAAGAAGGAGGAAGAGGACAGGAAGGGGAAGGAGGAGGAGGACATGAAGGGGAAGGAGGAGGAGGACAGGAAGGGGAAGGAGGAGGAGGACAGGAAGGGGAAGGAGGAGGGGAGGAGGAAGAAGAAGGAGGAAGAGGACAGGAAGGGGAAGGAGGAGGAGGATGGGAAGGGGAAGGAGGAGGAGGACGGGAAGGGGAAGGAGGAGGAGGACGGGAAGGGGAAGGAGGAGGAGGACGGGAAGGGGAAGGAGGAGGAGGACAGGAAGGGGAAGGAGGAGGAGGACGGGAAGGGGAAGGAGGAGGAGGATGGGAAGGGGAAGGAGGAGGAGGACAGGAAGGGGAAGGAGGAGGAGGACGGGAAGGGGAAGGAGGAGGAGGACAGGAAGGGGAAGAGGAAGAGAAAGAAGATGAAGGAAGAAAGGAAGGAAGGAAGGAAGGAAGGAAAAGAGAAGGGAAGTGAAGGTAAGGGTAGGGAAGAGAATGGAAGGGAAGGGAAGGGAAGGGAAGGGAAGCAAAAAAAGAAGAATTAAAAAGGAAAGAAGAAAACAAAAAAAAGAGGCAGGGAAGAAGCTCCACCAGCTCAGAGCGGGCAGGGTCCTTACAGATTATCCAGTCCACAGTTGGTGAACTTTGTAAAGGGCCAGAAAGTGAGTGTCTTTGGTTTCGATGTCCATGTGGTCTCTGAAGCAACCGCACGGCTACGATTGCTGTCAAGGATATTTAAGTGAATGGGCCGGACTTCATCACCATTTCATTTTATTTGCAACTGGTCTGCAGGCTGTACTATGCTGACCCCTAAACACTAACCCTTTGGCATCAGTCATGAAGCAGAGCGTCTCTCTTAGCACCTGTTCAGTCCTTAACCAGATTCCTGGTACTTTCTCACACATGATCTCAGTTGTCACAGAGAGCCCCGAGTTTTTAGACAGTTATTTGTTTTGATTCTACCAATGAAGAAACTGAGACTTAGAGATATTAAGCTTGAATGAGGTCCCCCAGGAAGAGTGGCCAGGTCTTGAGGATGCTTTATTCCCCTTCCTGGCACGGCAATGTTTCTGATGTGTGGAACGTGCACTGGGTGCTCAATGCTGCTGCATCTAAAATGGGTGTCCGGAAAACAGGAAGCCACTTACCCAAACCTGTCAGAAAAATCAGTGCCAGAGACCGGGACACTGTCCTGAATCCTACCTGTTTACTTTGTCCAAGCCCTGGGATAGTCCCTTGTACTGAAACCCTGACGCAGGCCTCAGTGTGTCCATGTGAGAATCCCTTCTCAGACAGGCTGCCTCCGTGAACTCGGCAGGGCCTGATCATATTTCAGATGAAAAGTTTTAATCTAACTTTCTAAGCTACGTGAAACATATTTTCCCTGAGCTTTTGAAATAAAGTGACTGCTTTGAAAATTGTGAGAATCTGGCCAGATGCCAGAGAGAACAATGCGATTCTAATTTGGTGGTTTTTAAGTTTCTCATAGAGATCACTGGTGGAAAGAGGCTATATTTTTCTTTTCTTTTCTTTTTTTTCCAAGCATGAATTGAGTATTTGCCTCCTGATATTATGGTTTTGGCAATTTGAGATGAGCTCATTTCCGAATAGACATAATTTTCAGTATCATCTAACGATCACAATCCATTTGTTTTGACCATTAAAATAAATGCCCAAGAACACTTGAACACCCCAGTTCAGTAACATACGGAATCGCTGGCATGATGAGAGGGGCCGTTGGTACCCACAAATGGGGTCTTTCTTCTCTTTGTGAGAATTCCTAGGTCTGAGAAGGGAATCAGACAAAGTAAATAAGGACATGCATGAGGACCCCAGATCAAATTGAGAAATAGAAATACTCGGACATCACTGTGGCAGCATTATCCATCCATTCCATGCCATTCAATTCAATTCCTAAAATTAAATTCAATGTTGTCCTGGAATAGGCCTGGAGGGAGAAATGAAGAAGAATGAAGCAGTAGGGAACATTGCTTTGGTGTCAGACCTGGATTTCTTCCCCACTTAGCCACCTATGTAAGCTGTGCAACTATAATACATTTCTTATTTAAATTCACTCAACCTGAATGTCTTCATGTGTGAAATGGGAGGACAGGATCCTAAGCAATGAAGCAGAATTTCAGGAAGGTAATGTACATAGACATGACCGGTGAGCAGCCCACCTACTAAATATCACTTCACCCCCTCCCTCAAAGAAACAGACTCTTTCATAGATAGAATAAAACAGGACACTGCTAAGAGTTCGATCAAGTGTTCTATCCAGGTGAAGTCCTGTAAGCCGACAGGGAGTGCTGTTCTTTCTTCTTGGGACAATCTAGGAAGAGTGTCACATAGAAAATAAATAGCATCTTAACTAGGGAAAATAAGCCATGAGCAAGACTTGGACTTGTATGATTAGGAAAACGGAAAGGGCATTTGAGATTAAAGATGCAGCAGGAGAAGCATGTAGGTGTGTGGGGGCAGGAAAGGGCCTGAGCAGAGAGGCCTCAGAGGCAGGTGCAGGCAGGGATCAGGAAAGCACTGAATGCCCAAGGAGGAGACTTCTCTTTATTGTCTGCATTCAGGTACACTGAGAATAGGCAACAGAAGAAGGCCAAGATTGTATGATTGGGCCTACAGTAACATAAGGGAGATTCACTTCTTTTTTTTTTTTATTGTTGAATCATAGCTGAGTACATTAGTGCAATCAAGGTGTACAATGTGCTGGTTTCATATACAATCTAAAACATTTTCATCAAACTGTTTGGCATAGCCATCATGTCATTTTCTTAGTTATTGTATGAAGACATTTGTATTCTGCATTTAATAAGTAAAGGAGATTCACTTCTTAAAATTGATTCAACGTATATTATTTTCATAATATTCACTGTTCTGGGGAGAGTGATGAGCAAGACACACAAATTCCTTGTTTCATCAACACTTTATCTTCTTAGGGGAATAGAAATTAAGGAGGTGAACAGGTAAATAATACTCATTCAGGTAGCAAAAAATGCCATGCAGATATAATGTGTCATAGGTATAAATGAAGTGGGAGTGAATTTCTTATTTAGATTTAGGAGACTGGGTGGTCTGGTGAGGGGGCCCCTTCTGACCCAAGACCCCAGCAGTGTGATGGTAGCGTCCTACAGATGTGATGGAGCGGTCTATTTAGAGTCCATGGGCTTTAAGGCACAGACAGGCTGCCAGCGACAGAAGAGCAGAAAGAGGCTCAGGGTGCTTGGAGGGGTGGAATACAGGACCTGAGATGGGGTTCTATAAGAGCTGGGTGTCCTGGGGCTATTTGGAGCCCACACAAGGAGTTTGGGTTTCATCGTTAGTGCAATAGAGACAGGTGGCTGCTTTAAAGAGGTGTCATGATCTATGTCTGGCAGGGTCATGCTGACTTCTATGGCAAATGCACCTTACCAGGGCCAAAGCGGCAATGGGACAACATGTTTTCAAAGCCAATTCCATCATCTGGTTGTAGGTGATGACTAGGGTATTAGCGGTGATCATGGCAGCAAATGACACTTTTGGGACTTAGAGCCCACATGGTTTGCTGAATGGTGAATGGTGGTTGGGTTGGTGAGGATGGCCTCACAGAAGATGATTAAGTCATAGGCACCCATGATGTGAAGCTCCAGACAATTCTACTATTGAAACAAGTAGAAATTTGCTGACTTTATATGACAAGCCACTCTTCCCTGGGCTTTTGTAGTAGACAGAGCACTCCCATATCCCTTCTCTTACTTGTCCCTCCATCGCTTATGAGAGAGAGACTATTTATGTCCTTTGTATAGGTAAGGAAATGAAGGAATAGAAATAGCCTTGCCCAGATTTATTGTTAGTAAGTGGAAGGACCCAGGTCTCCAAACAAGTCTTCTGACACAGTGTCCTTTGTTCGTTTCATTACAACATAGTGTTGATTAGCTAAGAAGAAATTCAGGGAATCTGGAACCCATTACCTAAAATGCATCAATTCCAAAAATAGGCTAGGATAATGCAAAGAATCAGGTCTTCAAATTAGTAAAACCTGAGTTCAAGCCAAGATCATCTACTAACCAGCTTAGGCAAATGCTAACTTAGGCAAAAATTGAGCTTCTGTTCTTATTTCATCTGAAAAATGGGCTTTATGACACTCAAAATAAGGGTTATTGTGAAAATTAAATTAATGAATTCATGTAATCCACCTAGCAGAGTGTTTGACACTTATTATATCTCTTCCCCTTCTTTTCTTAGGAATGCATAAAACCAAGAAGATTTATAGTTCAGTAGCATTATCCCCTTTCTATGGCTGATGTCAGAATAGCTAAACATCTTACCTCGATTAATATAACTCAAAACTTACCTTAATAATAATAATAATAATGTTAATTATAAGGTATTAATAATATAATAAAATATTTAATCAAAGGAGGTATATTTCCTTGTGGAATTTGAAACACTTCTATTTCTATAACGCAATATTTCTTTCAAAGTCTATAGTATGTATTAATAATTATAGCTCATAGTTATCAGAATTGTTTAGGGGCTTCATATTATGCTGAAGTCAGCATGCATTTCATTTCTCTCTTGCAACAAAAGTCTATGAAGTAACTTCTACACTTGATCTTAGCCAAAAGGCCGAGAAGCGATATGAAGTAGCTTTTAATACTTTTTCTGTTTTCCGTTTGATGAAATCAAAACACAGAGAAGGTAGACAGTTAGTTTAAAATCATGGAAATACTAACTTCTATGTCACTCTTTCATGTGAGGGCAGCTGACTCCAGACTTGGGTTCTCAAGCCACCATAGTGTGCCTTAGAGGGAAGATGGATTGTTCCACGTCCAAGATAGACCATATGTTACATGCAGCCAATCTCCATTTAAATGCTTAAAGCTGCTCAACCACCTCCTAGTCACTTAAAAAATTATAAAGAATTATTTCCTGGGCAGCGCCTATGGCTCAAAGGAGTAGGGCACTGGCCCCACATGCAGGAGGTGGCAGGTTCAAACCCAGCCCCGGCCAAAAACTGCAAAAAAAAAAAAAAAAGAATTATTTCCTCCTTTAATGGGGTTCTTACAATGTTCAGATTTTGAAGCTCTAATTATTTTCAATAATAATTCTGATTTGATATATTCTCTTCTGAGAAAATCTAGGAACTTAAACATTTCATAGCATCAAAGCTAATGTGTACACTAGCTATGATGTGTAAGCATCAATATTGAGTCATTGGTGAACATTTCTAATTTTTTTCTTTCAAATGAAAGGTATCTGTAGAGTAAAAAAGCACAGGAAATAAATGCTTAGGTCTGTTGTGGAAAACAATTACAGTTAGTTTCCTTTAATGCAATATAAGCATGAATTAATTTGTTCAATAGGCATTTGGTAAACAATTAGGAGATATATATAGTGTGAACTAATTCGACAACTTGATTTGCCAATGTGAGCTGTAGACTGTACCCAACATTTCAATGGTTTGTAAACGGGATAGAATATGTTTTCCAAACACCAAAATACTTTTCACTATAACTTTTGCAGTGACTCTCACCTTGATAAAAACATCAGAGATTGTTGCTTGAGGGATTGTATCTATTATAAAGTTATTGTAGTTCTTGTCTCAAACTCTAGTGTTAGCTCTCGTTAAGAATCATTACCATGAGTTGTATCATGCAGTTCTCCAATATGTCTTTTTCCCTATTACCACTCACAGTTATTGTTTCCCAAATTGGTATATCCTCTTTTTAGCATGTTCTCCTTTTTAAAAATCTTTTACATTGCCATAGTGATAATAAAAATACTGGATATTTTAGAAGTACCCAGTATGTGTTTAGACGGGTGCTTTACTCACATTGTTTAATGCCTGAGACAACATTGCAGGTGATTTTATCACTTTGATTTTGATAAATTCAAAAAATACAATTTTTTGATTTCATGTGCAAAAAAAAAAAGAGATATTTCAGGCCCACAATGGTCAGGTGATTTTGGTATGTTTGTAAGTCCTTACGAGTCCGATGAAGTCCTGTGAAGCCATGTGGTTCTGATTCCAATGTCCTTCTTTTTACCAGCAAATGAGTCCAGGCAGCTTTTTGTAGACATGACCTTGGATAGCATGTTCTCAATACAGAGCAAATAAAAGAATTAGTAAATTTTATAGATTTAAATGAAATATGTTACTCTACATCAAATATCTGCTTTCTCTGAAGCTCGAAAAGTAGGGAGTTCATGAGTTTGGGAGTCGGAAAAACCTACATCTAAATGTTCATTCCATCCTTTATTATTATGTGATTTTAGGCAAATTTATTACCTTTTTGGACTCAGTTTTTAATCTGTGAAAGTAAATAAATAGTGCCTATTTGGGGACTATTTACAGGAGACTGGAATAAGCCAATTTATGGGCAATTTTCAGCAAAGTGCTGGGAACAAAGTGACTCCCATTTTCCTAAACCTGGCTGGTAAAACCAATTCAAGTTTGCCTTGCTTCTCCACCAAAATTCCTTCAAAGTGAATAAATTTTTATTTTTCTGGACTTATTTTTCATTTACCTGTTCATGCAGGGAGGAACTGAGCAGCCTAAGCCAGAAGAATCACTTGACCAATTTTTGATATCTTATGCTAAACAAAATCTGTGCTTTCTAAAACAACAGTGCAGGGGCTGATTTGTTCACAGTGAAAGCTCACAGATAAAGCATAGTCACACATATTAATAAGGAGCAGGCTGTGATTATTGTAGCCTTCAAAGCTGGGTGAGGGGTCTGGGAAAGCCTTCAAAAGGGAACCGCATCTAGACTGGTTTCTAAATAGGGCATTTTCTCTGTTAGGAAGATTTGCCCATAAGCAAAGCAGACTATAAGGAGAAGGGTCAGCAGTGAGTGAGGCCAGCTCCTGCAGAGGGCAGGCAGGCCAAAGACTAACAGTGTTGAAAGCAGGCTCGAGAGAGGATTGGGGTGTGGATTATCTCTTCTGAGAAATCCTTTGGATTTTTTCCACTTCTGACTCAAATTGTCTCCTCCCTCCTCTAGTTCTCCCAAAGCCATTTATTCGACAGGCTTCTCTGCATGGGGAGAGTCTGGGCAGGTGAATGTCCTGGCCACACCAGGAGTGAGAGGACAGAGGATGGGATTTACCC
Source organism: Perodicticus potto (assembly GCA_963574655.1). NCBI lineage: Eukaryota > Metazoa > Chordata > Mammalia > Primates > Lorisidae > Perodicticus > Perodicticus potto. The sequence continues at coordinate 46,516 of CAUYRH010047127.1, forward strand.
CCATAGTGAAATCACCTAACAATTTTGTCACCCCACAGTCAGCTGTATTTCTAATAGTTTCGTAATGTCTTACAAAATAAGTCAAGATGAGTTTAGATTTATGCCAACTTCAACTTTTCTTTTTTTTCTTTTTTGTCTGTTGTGGGAAAAAAAATCCCCTAGCATCAGCCCAGAGTTTGGAGGCTTCCCTTGTGGTCTTTAATTTGGGTGTTTAAATAGTTCACAACTCAATTCTGTGAAATAAAGTACCCCACAGCTGTGACTCTTTTATTTCACTTATTTTAAAATGAGAGTTCCAGCATCTGTGGTGTTTGAAGTCATGCAATTCTGCATCTGAAGGCGGCCGACGACTCCACTGTATTTGCTCAGGGAGACTCAGGGCTTCTTTCAATCCTGAGACTCAGCACTCAGAAAAATTAAACACAGATGCAATACACAAAACTAACTCTGCACAGAAGATGGTTCTACAACTCCCCTTCTGGACAGAAGGACACAGCCCAGCCTTTGTCCCATGCAAAGGGTTTGTTATTTTTTTTTTCATTTTTTGTTTTTGTTTTTTAAGTAACAGATCAACCATTGCAAAAAAAAAGTCTCCAGCTCTCCAAAAGTGTCATTTTCAATCAAGGGCAGGAGCTAGCTACGAAATTAAGAAATACCAAAGAAGGCAGAGCCTGGAGGGAATAAGGGAGATACTCCAGAACTTACACTGCTGGGATAGCCTTGTTGAAATTAATAATACATTGGAATAAATGCCTGAAATATGGGCAAGTTATCTCTCTTTTTATGCACAGTATCTGCATACTGTGTGTGTGGTGTGTGTGAAAGAGAGAGAGAGAGAGAAATGGAAGAGGCAAAGAAAAAGTTGAAGGAGAAAGAAGAGGAGGAAGAGGAAAGAAGTGGGGGGTGGGGTGGGGAGAATGCCCAGCGCTGGTGGAGGATTTTTTCCTTCCAGGTAGAGAAGTTTTGCATTCCATTCTAAAGTCTTCCACTTTATGGCATTTCCCAGGTGGGTGACTTTTTTTTGCCAACTGGACATCTTTGTTTTTTAGTTAAATTTCTTAAACGTTTTTTTTTTTTTAATTTTTATTAAATCATAATTGTGTACATTGGTGCACTCACGGGGCGCAATGTGCTGACTTCATATACAATCTGAAATATTTTCATTGAACTATTTAACATGGAAAAAAAAGAAAAAAAATTTCTTAAACGTGGGATAATATATGCAAATTCTCTTTACCCTCCTGAGTACAGAGAGTACTCAGAGACAAGCAACTGCGTGAATGTGAAGGCGTCTTGGCAGCTCCCTGTGTATTGTACAGACACAAATGACTGTGGTTATTTGTAGTAAGACTCTTCTCACAGAATGACCACGTCTGACTTTCCAAACAGTTTCCACTTCATTCCAAGTCCTTCGACTTCATCCAAGGAATCGATCGCAGGAAGCAGAATGCCTGGGTCCTGTTTCTGCCTGCATCATGACCTGAGTGGTTTTGGGAAGTCAATGCCGCCACTCTAAGTCTCTAAGTCACTTTACTGACCTCTACTCTGGTTATAGGTTCGGACCTTTCTCACAAGTTACCAGGAAATGCATGTGAGACGACATGAGCAATGCAGAGTCTCTATGTAGATGTCACTACTGCTGGTGCTCATAATTAGAAAGCAACCAAATTTCAGGGTTTTTCTACCCTCTACCCTTTCCCCTGTCCCTCAGTAACAAAGAAGCCCTGACATCATTGATGAAGTACGTATCAGGAGTCTTCCTTTCACTGGGCTGTCTTTTTAGGACAAAGGTGAAGTACAGAAGATGTCGTTAATGTAGCAGATACACAGAGGAAGCTATTGGGGTGTATGAAAGTGAGTGTGTAGGAATGCACCTGGGCCAAGAGGAAGAGATGCACCCCCCCTTCTTCCATGAAGATTCCGTTTCCTTTCTTTTTAATACTTTGAGGTTTTATCAAGCTTATCACATATTGAGAAGTCTGGCAAACACAACATGACGTTTTATTTGAATTCTTTTCCAGCGGTTGGGCTTTTGCGTATTTAAGAAGCCCTTTGTCATTCTTACAATGGATACAGTTATCCTTCCAGTGGTTCCATATCCCCATCCGAGGCTTTCTTTTACGTGAAGCCCTGCTGAGTAAGTGCCCCTGCCGCGAGAAGAGTTACTTTTGCTTTATGCACTGATATTCCAGACTCTCGATGCCTTTTTGTTTAAAGAATAATAGAGGGCAGTGCCTGTGGCTCAAGGAGTAAGGCCCCTGGCCAAAACAAAAACAAAACAAAGCAAAACAACAACAAAAAAAGAATAATAGAATAAAAATGAAAACCAAAGAAAGGGATTAGGCACCCAGGTTAAAATTCTTTCCCTTTGTTAAAATTAATTAAAAAGCTCCCAAATATTCATTTGAGATTTTCAGTTGTTCACACCATTTTTTGGGGTGTGGGCAGCTGTACCTCCCCTGTTGCCTGAGTGACAGTTAATGTTCCCTGGAAACGCAGACAGCGCTCTTTGGAAATCGGTTATAGATGTCTACTCCACACACCCTCTGCAAAGTTCTGCCAGTCAAACAGGCAACAATTAGGAGTTATTTGGACATTGTTTACTTTATGAAATTATGATATATTGTATTGAATACTACACATATTGCTTGCAAAATTATTTCATTAATTAATATAAGTGAACAATTCTCCCTTTAGTTACTTTATACACAATATGAATTTTATTATGTTGTATGAAGGATGAATTTCCCAAGTCACATGTGGTAGAAACTCCACCCTGAGGAAGTCAGTTCTCTTTGAGCTGTTCATTTCTTTAGTGCTGTTGGTTCTGCCAAAATGACAGGTTCTGAGAGTTTTCACCCAGGCCATATGTCAGCATTGCTTTCAGAACTAGTAAGTATTCTTATTCTTCCAGGACAAATAGCAGGCTGGTTTACTCTGGGCCATATTATACGTCCCTCCCCAAGGGTCTGGGGGGCAGTAGAAAGCACGGCTGACAGTCTGATGATAAGGTATTTTGCTCATCCATGAGTTATACACCACTTTGTCTCCAACACAGGTGAGTGGAGACAGTTATGGACAAACTATTTGCTTACAAATATGGAGGGAGGAATCTTAAAATCAATATTCTGTTGATATGATGTGATCCAGGGTAACTTTATTCAACTTATTTCTAAAGGGTATAATCTGCCTTGCCACAGGCTTTAGCATGCACAGGACAAAGTTAACATAGAATTTGGAGGGCATGGCTCAGCCAAAATAGCCTGCCACAATGTCCTGAAAACTGACAATTAAAGTGCCTAATAGTTTTTTCATATAGACTAGTGGTTCTCAACCCATGGGTCGCAACTCACAGGAACTGTATTAAAGGGCCGCGGCTTTAGGAAGGTTGAAAATTATCTTAATATAAAACATTGTAAAACAAAGACAGCAACTATAAAAAATATGTATGTAAACTTCGTAACTTTCTCACGCTTTTTAATTTTTGTTAACTGCCTTCTTATTGGGGACAACCGTAAAATCTTGAAAGTGCAAAAGACCTGGATATTTCATCAGGGGGCCAGAGAAATACCAGGGAAGGTGCAGGGGGAGGCTGAGGTGGGGCAGGGCACTGGGGACAGGGATCTCCTTCGTAGTCCTGGGGGAGGGTTGGGCAGGTCCCCGTGCCCCAGGCCCAGCTCTCTGGCCACAGTGCGGCCTGGAGTGCAGCTTCCACAGCCTCTTCTTACACTCTCCAGATAATATTCCCCGTCACACTTTCTGCAGACTTAAGAGTTTTAAAAAAATCTACTGATAGAAACTTTGATTTTGACTTAATCCTGTCACTAGATAGCTGTTGACTCTGAAAAAGTCACCTCATCCCTCTAAGTCAACTTTCTTATCTATAAATGAGAAAAATAATACCAAGGAGGACTTAGGTAGCTTAGAGGCAATGTGTGCAGAACGCCGCAGATGCACTGCAAGGCGAGGTTGGGTTTGTGGTGGGGGTGGCGTGTGCGCTGGGTCACTTGGGCGCACAGGTTGTCCCTGCCCCACTTGCTTTGCCTGGACCTTATCACTCCCATAGACTCCTAGCGTAGCTCCAACTCCCAGTAGCTCCTTTCCTCTGACAGGGCTTTCTCCAGAGCTGTTGGACGGGCCCTCCCTATGCCTGGCAAGCTCCCAGCTGCCCTGACATGCTGATGGTAAGCGTCAGAGAACAGATAATGCTCTATTAAAAAAAATGTTATGAGAGTAGATGTTAAGTATTCTCACCACGATGGTTCTATGAGGTAATGCACGTGTTAATTAGCTAGATTTAATCAATCCTCATTGTATATATACAAAATTCCATATTTAGCATGATACATATAATTTTATCTGTCAATTAAAAAAATAGATGCATTTGAATAGAAAGCCAAGGAGTTGCTGGCCCACCTGTGGAATAGCATCCCCACAGGGTTAAGCCTCCCTTAACCACAGTGACTTAACTCCCTTTCCTGTCTACTGATACTGCCCCACCTTTCTGCCCACAACTTCAGGTAAGCTACCTGCACCTGGGGGCTTGCCTGGAGATCTACTCCTGGGAGAACCCAAATCCTCACATTCCTTCAGCATTTATATCTATTATAGATGTCTCTTTTATTAGAGAGCAAGAGACATCTTTTAAACATGGAAAGTAAGGTCTGGAAGAGAACTTATGGACTGGAATCCATTTGTGTTAATTCACTACCTGTGTATACCCTAAGTTTAGTTGTTTCCTTATTGTGAGGAAGGAAACTTCATTATGAAAAAATTCTCAATGAGTTACTTCTACTGTTCCTGCTTCTTTTCTTTCAGAAAAGGGGACAGAAAATGGGACACTTACTCATAAAGGCCTATAACTGACCCTCGTCAAGGCTAACCCTGGATCCCAGCAGATGTGTTCTGAAGCAACTGAAATTTGCAGCAAAGCTATTCTATAAGTACGAGGACCTGCATACATTCTCTCATTCACATTTTACCATCCCATCAAAGTTTCCCATTTTTTATCTTATTTTACCCATAATAGATTCTTGAAAATGGGTGGATATCCAGTAATACTTCAATTAAAGCGGGATGGTTAGTGGGTGTGAAAACACAGAAGAGAGTGAACAGTATTTGATATCACAACAAAGTGATTATAGTCAATAATAAGTTATAGTATACTTTAAAATACTAAAATAGTGGAATTGAAATGTTCCAGTTGAACAATTGAAATGTTCCTAACCCAAAGAAGCAATAAATGAAATCTCTGTCCTTCAGAGATCACAAAGAATAAACTCACTCCTCTGCACCCTAGTTTGCAACAATGAGTGAGGTTCTAGCAGGAAAGGGAATGATGCCAAACCAATGTCGCACTTTATTCTTCAACACAATACCTCCAAAATATTTATCAGGCAATGCGAAACATAATATTATGTGTTACAAATTGACGTGTTTATACATATTTTAAAAGAGTCATAAATGGAAATTGAACAGTTGTCATAAGAGAGTCTGGCATAGAAACCACCACATGCCCTTGCAGTAAAATTCACCAAGAACCCTGTAACTATCACTCCTGAAGTATTATATGGATTTTTCATTTTTTGGAAATTATACTTTAAACATTTAAAACCATCAAAAAGAATATAATTCTCATTATCTTCAGTTAGAAATATAGTAAGCTGGGATATTGTTGAAGGGACTCAAATTGTATTCTCATTCCTGCCAATTAATTTTCTAAGGTTGGTGATAGCCTTTATCCCAATGATACCACTTTGGAGAAGGGGTAGATTATTTCAAATATGTATGAGTCTGATTTAGAAACTTAATTTTCAGCTAACATTTTTCCATATTTTTTTGCAGGTGCTTAATACCTTGACTAAGACTGAGGAGAAGTTTTTGAAAGACAATTGTAACTACTTCTTTCTCTGCTCATTGTATTAATTCCTCACACACATTAACAGAGATGTTTCAATGAAATAGCCAGATTTCAAGTACAACTTATACTTTTTCCTTCTTCTTGTTCCATTTTTCTGCTTTGAAGTTTGCTTTTTTGTCTTTTATATAATCTTTTTCTTTTATTATTTGTACTTTGCCTTCCTGCGTGACTTCTTTCCATCTTCTTATTCCAAATTCATTCATTTTTATTTCCTATTTTCAGCTTACTGTTTGATTATCCTTTCTATCACATTGTTGTGATCGTTAGCTGTAAGTTAACTTTGAGTTCTTCCTCCTCCTCTCACCCTCTTCATAGGAAATGCCCATATCCCAGATCTTGTTCAGGTCTGATGTATCTGTAATTTTGAGCTTGACCAATATTAGCTCACACATAAGAAAGTTTAACTGTAAGACAGGGGTCAGGGGAGTTAAGCTCACTCATAAAAGCCTTTGTCATTTCCCTCTCTGCTTAACAACTTTATCCCGAGTCACTTCTCTCTTGCAGTCATAGCAAGGAGCTGGGCCCCTTATCCTTGACCAGAAAAAGAGAGCGATAGTGCACGTCCCCCCTTCATTTCTTTCTTCATTTGACTTATTTGCTTTCATTACCTTGTTTTCCAATTTTCAGTTACTTTTGATTTTCTTTACTGTCTATTATTTTTACCTTCCATTTTACTTCCCCTATTTCCATTACTTTCATGAACTTCTTTTATTTTTAGTTTTACTTTTGTTTTTAAATTTCCACAATTATATTTTTGTTTCATTCCTTATTTTTTAAATATTCCTTTCTTTTCCTTCTTCCTTAAGTACACTTTTATTCTCTAATTTATTTTACTGAATGCATTTTCTTTTCTTTGATTTTTACAACTTCTTTTCTCTCCCTCACTTCCTCATTTCCATTTTCTCTTAATTCACCTGCTTTCTTTTCTTTTCTTTTTTTTTCTTAATATTATTTCTGTTAGTTTAAATGTCCTATTATATACATTCTTTCTACATTTTTTTTCTGCTTTCTATTTTGGGTTAGTTTTTGAAGGCCTTTTACTTCCTTTTTCTTTTCATAGATTAGTTTATGACTTTTAATTTTACCTACATTTTATGTACTTCCCTTTTCCCCTATATTTTTTACTCAATTTTTCTATATTGATAATTTTAACATTTTATTCTCCCATGAAAATTATATTTCCACACATTTTTAGCATCCTTATATATTTTGTACTCTACATAATTGTGCTATTTACCTTCTGTTATCTTGTATTTAATGTTCAATTCTAAATCTTTATATTTTATCTGACTTTGCATTTTTCATAGATGCATTGCAATGCTAGGCTGGGCTTTTCAAAGAATAAAGGGCCTCACTGTACAGATAATGGCCTACAGAGTGTAAAGGCTCAGAGAAGAGGTTCGCCTCCTCTCTCCCCACAGCACAAACACAAATGTAACAGCACACGAGTGACCTATGAAAGACAGAAGCCAGAGACAGTTCCTGGCCACTGTACCTGCTCAGTCAAGACAAGGGCCAGGGCATGGCTGTCCTCAGTCCAGCTTCTTTCCATCCACCATGCACGTTGAGAGCTTTAGGGCAGTAGGGAATCCTGCCTTGTTTTACATGGACTCCTCTAAACTGTTTCTGTTGCCTTAAAAACACATTAAAAATAAAAAAAAGGAAAGAAGAGAAGACAGACGATTTCATTTCACACTGAAGTTGAGGTGTATAATGCATTTATCCCTGTGACAGGCAGGTGTCTCACTGACATAAATGCACACTAAAGGGTGAATAAATGATTATCAGATCCATTTCTGAGAGCTGATGTTTAGGGGGAACAAGGATGGGAGAGAAAGCCCTGAGTGGAGCAAAGAACAGAGCTCAGGAGCTGAAGAGGAACTGCCACCCTGTCTGGAGATTTTAAGATGCAGGCTGTAGTCATTCCTCGCCGTGGTCACTTTCACATAAAGAAGGCTCAAGAGTTTAAAGAGAATAGTAATGAACATTGTATTTTTATGTAATTTTGTGTTATTAAAATTATTCAAATCTATGCCTCCTTTGGCAAGTGGTTTTCAATAGCATAGTAATAATACAAAATAAAGAAAAAAATTAGAAAGGAAAAGCCAGTCCCTGTACTCAGAGGAGCGTTCTAGTTGGGAGTGGAGAGAAAATAAGCAATGCGATCCCTATTGTCATGGGGAAAACACCAGGAAAGTGAGGCAGAGCAGGACATGGGGATCAGGTGCCCCGCGGTGGAGCTGCTGCCTGTTCTCCTTTGGCCGGGGGCAGCTAGAGCAGCTTTCTGATGAGGTAAGGTTTGAGCAGACCCTCAGGTCCACCCTGAGCCGACTGAGGGAATGGTCCATGCAGCAGTGTCTGTGTTGGGGGAGAGAGGGCTTCCAAGGGCTGGGGAGTGAGGTTGAAGGCCTATGACAAAAACAAAACTGAACAGGAGGGTCAGCGTTATGGGAGTGGAGTGAGAACAGGACAGAGGTATAGGACCGAGGTGGGAGGAAGGGCCTGGAGCTGACCCTGCAGCTCTTGAATCCATCATAATGAATTCTGTTTTTACTGTGAAATGAGACCATTATGAGAATTGTCTCAATATGCGTTTGCACAATATGATATGACCTTCCATAAAGGAGGGATGTTCTAGGTATTGTTAAGGATAAAACAAGGGGGATGGCCAGAAATCAGTAGCCTGGTGAGATGGCTGTTGAATTTCTCAGGGGAGTGACAGTGTTTGAGACAAGGATGCTAGCCACCAGGACAGGAGTGAGAATTGCTTACACCCTACATGGGATCTGAAGATGGACTGGGCAGAATTTGCTATTGGATAGGATAAGACATGAGACATGGAAGGCAGAAAGGAATCCTGGATGATTTTTAGAGTTTTGTTCTGAGCATCTGAGAGGATGCGGTTCCCATTAACAGAGAAGATAATGGAGTAAAAGACAGAGACCAACTGGCAGTGGGGCTGGATTCCATGGGGTCTAAAGTTTGAACTATTTGGCATCTCTCTTAAAAAGTATGAATTTCTCAATCAGCTACCAGAAACGGAAAAGAATCAGTACAAGAGCGGATCCTAAAGCTTCAGCCTCCTTAGTCCCTAAAAGTGCACCATAAGGTCTGGGTACTTTGAACTTAATATCAAATATTCAAATAGAGCTGCAGCCTGAAGAAAGCTCTTTATTGCAGTCAGTATTAGTAGATAGCATTGTGAAAATTCTCATCTTCTGGATGGTATTAAAATTATTGCAATAGACTGAACATAACACAGAGTAAAGAGCCATGGGCACTCCAAGTTTAGAAAGTAGGAAAATGAGGAAGAGCCAGCCACTGAAGTGGAAAGAGAACAGGAAACATCCATTTTTGACAAATCCATAGATCATTGCTCGTGCTCTGAGTTGGCTGTGTGACCTCTGACCATCATGAGTGGGCAGAGAGTAAAGGCTTGAGGGGTCGGTGCCATGGCTTCTGTGACTCATTCACTCCATACCCTCCTTCTTGAGACACTTTGTTTCTGTGGCTTCTTCTTCACTGGCCATTTGTTTTCCTTTTTCCCATAGACTCTGCTTCTTCTGAAACCATTCTATGTTGGAAGACTCAGAGATCAGTTGTAAATGTTGTTTTTTTCTGTTACATTCTCTCCCTGGGTGATTCCAGAGCTCTGAAGTAGAATCAGTATCTACTCAAGACTCCGACAAGATTCCCAGATCTTGCTCTTCAGTGCTGACCACTTCCCTGAAGTCCAGACTCATCTATACAACCTCTTGCTTGGCAGTGACACATAGCGTGCAAATATACCTCAAAGTTTAAATATCTAAAACAGAATTATCAATTTCCCTCCTTAAAATTCTTCTTCTCTCTTTCTTCCTCAGTAAACTGCTTCACCAGTTACCCAGACAAAATATCCCAGTGGTTTTCTTGATCATTTTCTATGTTTGAGTCAAAAATACACATCAACCAGCAAGTTCCATTCGTCCATGTCTTTCACTGCTATGGTGAGCACACAGTTAGGTCAACATCATATCTCTCTTAGACAACTGCAACATTACAGGATGGTCTGCTTCCATTTGAACTTCCCCAAATACCCCAGATTATGTTACATCATTGATTTCAAGTTCTACTTATAGCTCCAAATTCCTTGTCATGGCCAAGAAATCTACTGGCTAAGCAGTGGTTCATCTCATTGTCCCTAGTCCCTTCCAAACATCCCTACTGCCTGTGTTCCATGCTGTCAGCCTCATTTCTTGCCCTGTCCATCTCCTGGCCCGGGAGGCTCTTCTCCCAGAGTGTCAGACAGGATGGTCCAGGTTTGCACACGTCTCATGTAGCAGCCCATCTAATGTGGCTTCTCTGTCTTGCCCCATTAGTCCATGATGCTATTCTATTTTATGGGATTAATATAACTCATCCCTCTCTTAATTTATATTCTCTTTAGTTATAGTTACTCCTTTACTTATTTACTGTCTGAATCATGCCTCCTCCTGGGATGGAGAAGTAGAATTTAAAGTGGAATTTATAGGATCTATTTCAGCCCTACATCCTGTAAGAAACATCAGAAATATTTTAATATTTTGCTTTTTTTCCCCTCCTTTTGGCAAGAGGGTTAAAACTATATTAGTAGAAGTGAGAACTTAAAACTAGGGACATGGACACTATAACCATAAGGGTAACAATTTCTATAACTTGTGATCTTGGACACAATGCTGGGTCATCACTGGCCCCCAATCTCTTGTGCATAAAAACGAGGCTCTGGACCACATGCTCTCCAAGCTCCTTTCTGACTCCGGCATTCTCAGATGCAACGTAGAAACACCCAGATGCTACTGAAAATGTGAACATATGGATGTGGTTCTGACCTGCTGGAATATGAGCTGCCTCCTTAGTTACCAGGCAGAGTGAGCTCATTACCCGATTTCACAGATGTCTCAGGTCTTCATTAGGCAAACTATTTGGATTGCAATTTCTTAAAAGCTTTTCAAAATATTTTGCTTTGCATCTCATTTGATTCCTATGCCCTTCAGATGGTAATGGGGGCTGAGTAAAAAATAAGGATGAGGAAAAAAGGAGAAAAAAAATTACTCCCTCTATTTGTTAAGGAAAAAATACTGTCTCAAATCATATTCTCTGGAAAGACTTGCAAAGGTATTATGTTCAGATCAAGAAACATTTAGGATTGCCTGCTAGGTGACCAGCTCCAAGACAGGTACTGGGGTGGCAAAGGTTAATAGAGCATGGATTCTACCCTCTAGAAGCTTCTGATATGATATGGAAGAGGGTCACCAGCAGACTAGTCTGCTCAGTGTTAAGAGCTAGGTAAATGTGGGTTCCTGGGGGTTCCAAATGACCCTGCAACTGGTCTGGGTTTCTTAGTGTTTGCTCCAAGAATCACCCACTGTTGCCAAGTGGATTAGATGAGACTGTGTGTATGGAAGTGCTTTACAAATGTGTGACAGGGCACAAGTCTTATTCAGTTATTAGCAATATCAATTTTGCACATGTTCTCAAAAACATATGAATTATGTGATCACACTGCTCAGGCCCTTTTGAAGCCTTGGAATGATGATGTAGAGTTTGTGTTTCATAATCTTCTCAATAATTTACAGGACTCAAGGTAAAAATGTGCTTATTCTAAAACCATTAAAATGATCAGTGAATACATCCAGAAAGACCCCTGAAGACATTAGGCCTATGTCCATGGGTAATGACAGACAAGTCAGACTTGAACTTCAGAGTGGATTTTTTTTAGTGGCTATTGGCCACAAAATGTGCAGGGCAGATCCCCAGGAAGTGTCAGGTAACTCTAAAACCAGATCTTATACAGGAATGGGAAAGCATTCAGAGTTTCATATTCATTGAATTAAATACCTTGGTTTCTCCTTTTGGGTTCTCTGAACCCCCTCTTCCTTTTTACTCTTAGGGAAACAGGTATTAGTTCAAACTGGGAGATTGTTTCAAGGATAAGTAGAACCTTCTGGGAGATTGTTCCAAGGATAAGTAGCACTTTCAGTGATGAGGTCAGGGCCCTGCAGTCATCTTCCAGCCAGTTATTCCGAGACATATGGTGAGTGGTGGGAAATCTGGAGAAAATCTCAGATCAATGAAACAGAGTGTGGGGCATGAGGGGCGCAAACACCCTGTTGTGTTTCTTCCGTGCAAATCATTTGGAATATTGAGCATCAGAGATTAATTCTAAGACCGAAGCTTCTGGAATACCTCTTGAGTTACTCCTGACGGAATAAGAAACCTGGTCAGATAGGCGCATGTCAGTCAATCCAGTTCCAGGGAGCTAATGAAACCTGCACCAGGGCCAACACAGAGCTCCAGGACTGGATCAGAGATCAGGCAAGACATGGTCTCCAGAGGTGATGATGTGCACAGAGGCCTGGTGGTCAGCTGACTCCTCCTGCCAGGAGACACAGTGGTCCTATAGACCTTGGTTTAAATCCTTGATTAGCTTTTTATTGTGCAATATTTACTAAATAATCTCTGTGTAAAGTTCAGATACATTTTTGTGAATCAAAGACAATGGAATTAGCTTCTCAGGAAGCAGAGCCTGAAAGAAAGTCTTCAATTATAAATACTGTCTTTTGAAAGCAAGGTAAGCACTGAAATGAAGCTAGGGGGAGGGGAAAGCCAACACCAAGCTATGTTGTGGAGTCCAGGGATTAGTCCCTTGAACCTGTGTAACCAGAAAAGCATCTCAAGAGCTCTATTCAAGAAAAGAAGAGAGGACACATTTCTTCCTTGATTACTCCATTACTCTGCTCAAGTGATGCTATGGTCTGAATGTATGTGCTCCACCCCAAATTCATATGTTGAAATCCTAACCCTTAAGGCGATAGCATTAACAGGTGGAACTTTTAAAAGGCAATTAGGTCATGTGAGCTCTACCTTCATGAATGGGATTACAAAAGAGTCTTGAGGAAGACTGTCCTTTCTGCCATGGAAGGACACGTAGAAGCTGCCCTCTATGAGGACTAAGACCTCACCTGACACCAACCTGCTAGTGACTTGTCCTCAGACTTCCTGGCCTCCAGAACTGTGAGCTGGGACTTTGTGTTGCTTATAAATTGTCTCACAGCAGCAAGAATGAATTAAAACAGGCTACAATAGCAAAATACCATAGATTGGGTGGCTCAAACAAAAGACATTTATTTCTCATAATTCTGGCAGTTGGGAAATTCAGAATCAAATTCTCTTCCTGGCTTTTATATGGTGGCCTTTTCATTGTGTCCTTACATGCCAGAAGAGGAAAAAGGGGAAGCGGGGAGAGAGGGAAGAAAAGTGGCAGAGGGGAGAGAGAGGGAGAGAGAAAAAGAGGGAGAAGGGAGAGGCGGCACTAATTTCACTGTGAGGGCCTTGCTTTCCTGACCTCATCACAACCTAATTACCTTGAATCACTAGTATTTGTACCTCCAAATACTAGTCAAATTGGAGACTAGAACTCCCGCATATGCATTTGTGGGGATATAAACCCTCAGTTCATGACAGTTCCCATTCATCCTTATTCCACGTTTACTCCTTGGGATGAAAACTATCTCACATTTCCCATTTGAATGTGGATAAGCCCCCCAGTAGATCCCTGTGACGTGTCTTGAAATAATGTGACCCGAGAAGTCCTAGGAGACGCATGAGGCTGGCAGGTGTCTGAGGTCAGGCGCTGTCAGGATTCACCTTGCAACAGAGGCTGCTTCAGTTGTGGCTCAAATAAGGGACAGAGAAGGCCAATAGACCTGAAATATCACACAACTTGTATTTAAGACAGGCATATGGATGCGGGTTTATTCTGAATATCAATTTTCAAAAACAAAGACCCAGAAGTATCACCCAGTGCTAGTAAATATTAGCCCTCTCTCTTATCCACCTTCCTCTTTTTTTCACCCCAGACACATCGCGTTTCTAATTCCTTACAATGAGGTCAAATTCCACCAGAAGGGCAGCTCTGAAAACCAGGCCTGAAAGATTTATGATGCTGGAGCCAAAGAGTTCAATGTAATCACAAAACCTGTGCAGTGTATCTTCCTTTAAAATGTGTTCCTAATAATTGACACATTTGCTGAATTTTAATAATTTTCCAAATGTTGTCACCCCAGGAGCTCACATTAAAGCTTCTCACAGTGGGTTCATCCCACAAATGCTCTCCACCTTGGTGATAATTCCTTTAATCCAATTAGTCTGTGAAATTTAATTTGTTCAATGCAAATCACTGGGGTTAAATTAGATTCCATTAGATGCAAATCAATAGAAATCAATTCTAAGAGATTATCCTCGACATTCATCAATAAAATTAAATTAATTTGAAGAAGATTTACCTAAATGGCTGAAATGTTTCTGAAATGTATTGCAGCCACTATGGAATCAAGTTGGTGGTAGACATTTTGGGGATTATTTATCAACTCCCACTGGGTGGCTCTCACTGTTGAAGCTAGGAAAGAACTTATGAAAAAATAAATGCAAATTATTCTCTGTAGTTTTGAAGAATTTCACAAGTGGATGATTTATCATCTCAATACCCAGAAAAGGTAAATAAGAGTAAGTTAATCTTGAAAGGTGAGCCTGACATTGAATTATTATGTGACTTGAGTGTAGGACTCAAGATCTGCTAGGGCGCAGATGCCTGTCTGAGGACATGTTGATAGCTACACCTCCTCTCTCACCTGTGTTGTGGAAAGATTTTGCAGTCATTTCTCTGCTATCCCTGTTGCCCTGCTGTTTTTTTCTAGCAGAACAACCAGGTGATTTTTTTTTATAACAGAATTATGATAGCTAATTGTCTGGATTAATTACAACATGTTGACCATTCTCTTAAACCCTTTCATGTATTAACTCTTAATCTTTGCAGCTATTTTAGGAGGCAGGTGCTATTAACATCTCTATCCACAGATAGGAAAAGTGAGGCACAAATGGGTTGCCATTGTCAAGGTTCTTCAGAGAAACAGAACTAACAGGATGTGTGTGATGAGAGGTGATTATGAGCATCACATTATTATGGAGGCCAAGAAATCACGTGATCTGTCATCTGTAAGCTGTGGGCTGAGGGAATCAGTGATGTCACCCCAATCTACGTCTGAAGATCTGAGAGCCAGAAGAGCCTATGGTGTGCATCCCAGCCAATGGGTGGGAGGGACCAACACCCCAGCTCCAACAGGCAGGCAGGAGGGAAGGGGTGATAAGTTCTCCCTCCCCCACTTTTTGTTCCATTCAGGCCCTCAACCGATCAAATGAAGGGCATCCACACTGTGGAGGGCTGTCTTTGCCAAGCCTACCATCTCAAAGTCTACTCTTACCCAATGCACCTTCACAGATGCACCCAGAAGTAATGTTTATTCTAAGCACTTCATAGTCTGGTCAAACTGACACAAACAATTACCCATCATAGGAATTAAACAAGTTGGCCAAGTTTGCCAAGCAAATGACTATCAGAACCAAGATGTAAACCTGGCAATCTAATTCCAGGGCTTGTTTACTTATCCTAAATATGATTGCATTACTTCTTACAGGCCAGCATCATCTTTCCTTAACTTTTAGAATAAAATCCAGACTCCTTAAGAAAGGCACCGTAATTGTCAGGTGCCTCTCACCTCCTCGTCAATCCCTTCTCCCTCTCTTCCCCCAGGCCATTCTGATTAGCTATCTTAAATTTTCCAGCCCTATCAGATACATTCCCATTTCTAGGCTTAGATGATTCTCGAAATCCAGGGAGGGGATGCCTTTACTTTAGGAAGTAAAGACATAGCATCTTTAAAAGAGTAAGTGAAAGAGATGGATGAATAGGACAGTTATAAAGCCATGGGTAGGAGAAGGAAAATAAAGAAGGTGAGTGAACATGGGAATAGTAGGTGGAAAAGCCCATTTCTATCCTTAACTCTGAAAGAGCAAGTGGAGATAAAATTATCAGAATTCAGTGGTACACACAGCTTTGAGTGCTGACTATCTGGAGAAAGAAGGGCTTTAAGCAGGAGAATCAGTAACTGACAAACTTCAGGGAGGGGAGCACAGCTTGAGGGTGTGCCACCACCCTGTACTCATCCTTTCCCCTCTCTGTTCTTCTGCTGTTACCTCCCAGTGATTGAACCCAACTGACTGTCTGAAGCAAAGAAGCCTGATTTAAGTTGCCAACAGTGGTCATAGTGGTCAGTTGCCATATGCAAATGTGGATAGGAAAATGTGACAGATTGCACATGGAGTGGCAAGCAGAATATCCAAAAGGAGGAATATCCAAAGGAGCCTTCCTTAAACATTCCTACCATGATGGTCAGTTCCCTTATTTCAGAGACTCTCGATTTAAGTATCCTGCCATGTTAAAGAGCAAATATTTGTTGCAACAGACCATACTAAATTCAAGTATGTGGCTGTTTATGTCTCCTACTATTTCTCCCCATTTGGCCACGAATTTCTTTGGGATGTGAAGGATCCTATTTGTTTTTTGACTCAGTTCTTAGATCAGTGTGTAGCATTAGAACAGGTGTTCAAAAGGGGTTCTTGAACTCACACATATATGTTTGGAAAGAGAAATGAGGAAAGAATGAATGAGTGATATGGCCATACATTTCCTAAGTTTGTTTTGGTAGATGCACAGGGACTGTTTGTACTGTGCATCTACCAGAAATGATTTTGATATAGTTGGTCATCAGACAACAAATGTAGAAATGCTGATTTGAACCAACACTCTGCTAACTGTGGGAAATCCCTCAATATCATTTTTATTGGAGTTTCGTAAGTTAACTTTTCTCAGTGATAGTAAGTTCACTGAAAGACTGAGACGACATTCCCAGTGTTGTATGTGTGGGATTAACTCTTTAAGTGGACTCCAAAATTTTATAACATGCACTGTTAATCAAACATTCTGTTAAGTTGTAGCTGAGGGCATTCCTAACTGAAATACAATATTTCAGAGATCAAGTGGGAATACAGGGGGGTTTAAGATAGGAAATGGGCAGAGAAGACGATAGCTAAGGGATAAAAAATTTCAGGCAGGAGCAATAAATGCAAATATCTATTGTGCATCATGGTGACTATATTAATAACAGTGTATTGGATTTTTGAAAATTGTATGGAGTCAAATTTAAGTGTCCTCATCAAGAAGAAAAAAATGGTAAATATGTGAAGTGATGTGTATGTTAATTACCTTGATTTAGCCATTCACAATGTGTACATAATTCAAAACACCATGCTGTACACTGTGAATGTATGCAATTTATATTTCTCAATTAAATAAATATGTTTTTAAAAGGAAAAAATAAAATACAGGAGTATACAAATGCACGGACTATGAAAACTAATAAATATAAGGGTTTGCAAAGAAGATATTTAGTGTCGTGCCTATAAAATAGCTTTATTCTGTAGTTTTGAAAGTTGTGACTTTGAAAGATCTTCCTCATTAATTCCTTTATTCCTTCAAAGGAGTCAGGACACAACGAAATATTAAACTTAATCGAGATGAGGTAGAATGGACTGACATTAGTTTCTCTCTAACATGCATTTGTGGACCTTATTTAGTGTCTAGAGCTGTCGAAAATACACAGAATTTTCTAAACATGTTGAAATACTTGAAAGCAAATGCCATTCCTGTCTTACATATGAAATACCTGGACGTTTCCATTATATTCTTAGATGGTCCCCCAGAGTCCTTACCAAAATCATCATTTTCTTCAGATTTGTAGTTAACAAGAAGTCCCAACTAAAATCCAAACCCAGGGTAGACTACAAGTTAAGAAGGGTAACAACTAGTTCTTTGTTTGAGATGCTACTTATATTAATCAGATTACTTCCACACTTCAGCCAAAGGATTTTGCTTTGGAACAGAGAAAACAGTGGAATGTTAATTATTTTAAAATATTGGCAGTAATGCCATAGAGAAGTGGAGAAAAATTTTAACTAGCAGTTAGAAAAATATATTCAAGTAATGCTTTTGTTTTTATTCTAAATTGTGACCTTGGCTAAGCTACGTAATCTATTTGGGTCTCTATGTTGGAGATATTGATAATACTTACATCTCAGTTTCAGATGTTAATCAAAATGCACATTTTGTGATATGTAAAGTAAAATGTGCTATGTGCATGTGAGGTGATTTTTAAAATTATTACTTCCTTCTTTTTGGGGCTCCAGAGTACAGGAAAAGAAACATGAAATATACAGTCTGGGAATAGTTGTAAGGCTGGGGTAACACTAAACTTTTAACATCTTTAGGTGCTTGCTTACTTCCAGGACTATCTCAATAAAGAGCTGCCACCTCATTACAGTGATTCATGGTGAATATATAAGCTGAGATTGTGCATGTTTGTTCACTTGATTGCATTCATCATTTTATATTGCTCGCCAATTTACAACACATAAAGTCAAGTTGGTCTTACATTAAATTTTCTGCCCATTACGAGTGGCATTTAAAAAGTAGACAAAATAAAGTAGTTAAATTAATGACCTTGGTTTTCAAAACATATTGCACTCAATATCGGAGTGGTAATAGAGGGATTTCTAAAATGGGCTAAACTATATGTGGATACCAGTAATATGGGGATTTCTAGTATTGAAGACCAGTTAATGTTAATATTTTGTATTAGGAGGAAGAAGCAGGGCAGGGCAGGAGAGGCAAGCTTGGCTTTGTTTGTTTCTTTCATTTTTTTTATTAAATCATAAACACATAGGTCATGTATACATTAATGCATTTATGGGGTACATTGTGCTGATTTAATATAGAATTAGGAATGCTTACATCACACTGGTTAATATATACCTCATCTCATTTACTTAATTATTATGTTAAGACATTTATACTCTGTACTAATAGATCCGACATGTACCCTTGCATTATGCACCTTAGGTGTGATCCCACCCACTCACCCTCCCTCGATCTGATCTCCCCCCTTCCCTCTCATCTCCCCTCCTCCCTCCTTCATCTTGGGCCATAGTTGTGATCTATTCTTCATATGAAAGTGTGAGGGATTGTAAAATGGAGACTTCACAGCCTTTGTATTAACCTGGATGGAAGTGGAACACATTATTTTTAGTAAAACATCTCAAGAATGGAGAAGCATGAATCCCATGTACTCAAGTTTGATATGAGGACAATTAATGACAATTATTGACACGGTGGGGGTGAGGGAAGGGGAGAACAGAGAGAGAAAGAATGAGGGAGGGGTGGGGAAAGGAAGAGCTGAGAGAGGGAAGGAGCGAGGGGGGTGGGGTCTTGGGGTCTTGGTGTGTGCCACACCTTTGGGGGGCAAAACTCGATTGTAAGAGGGACTTTACCCAACAAATGCAACTAGTGTAACATGGTTTCTTGTACCCTCAATGACTCCCCAACAATAAAAAAAAAAGTTGGCATTTTGAAAAGATTAACAAAACTGATAAATCTTTGGCTAGCCTAACCAGAAATAGAAAAGTAAAATCCCTAATATCATCAATCAGAAATGACAAAGGCGAAATAACAACAGACACCTCAGAAATTCAAAAATCCTTAAGGAATACTACAAAAAACTCTATTCACAGAAATATGAAAATCTGAAGGAAATAGATCGATACTTAGAAGGATGCCACCTTCCTAGACTCAGCCAGAAAGAATTGGTAATGGTCGAATAGACCTATATCAAGTACTGAAATAGTATCAACTATATGAAATCTCCCAAGAAAGAAAAGTCCAGGACCAGATGGCTTCACATCAGAATTCTACCAAACCTTTAAAGAGGAATTAGTACCTGTATTACATAAACTTTTCCAAAACATAGAAAAAGAAGGAATACTTCCCAACACATTCTATGAAGCAAATATCACCCTGATCCCCAAACCAGGAAAAGACCCAACAAAGAAAGAAAATCATAGACCAATATATAGATGCAAAAATATTCAATAAGATCCTAGCAAACAGGATCCAGCAACACGTCAAACAAATCATATGCCATGACCAAGTTGGTTTTATCCCAGGATCTCAAAGTTGGTTCAATGTACATAAATCTATAAATATAATACGTCACATACACAAAATAAAAAACAAAGACCATATGATTCTCTCAATTGATGCAGAAAAAGCTTTTGATAATATCCAGCATCCTTTCATGATTAGGACATTTAAGAAAATAGGTATAGAAGGGACATTTCTTGAACTGATAGAGGCCATCACAGCACACTTATAGTGAATATTGTATTGAATGGAGTTAAATTGAAATCATTTCCACTCAGATTAGGAACCAGGCAAGGTTGTCCATTGTCTCCACTGCTTTTTAACATTGTAATGGTTGTCTTAGCCATTACAATCAGGAAGAGAAGGCGATCAAGGGTATCCATATAGGGTCAGAGGAGAGCAAACTTTCACTCTTCGCAGATGATATGATTTTATACCTGGAAAACCCCAGGAATGCAACTACAAAACTCTTAGAAATGATCAAGGTATACTCAGGATAAAAAATACTCACAAATCAGTAACTTTATATATGCCAATAATAGTCAAGCTGAAAAAACAGTCAAGAACTCTATTCCTTTTATAGTAGTGCCAAAGAAGATGAAATATCTGGGATTTTACCTAACAAAGGATGTGAAAGATATCTATAAAGAAAACTATGGAACCCTGAGGAAAGAAATAGCTGATGAAGTTAACAAATGGAAAAACACACTATGCTCATGGCTGGGAAGAATCAACATTATTACAATGTCTGTACTACCCAAAGCAATATACAAATTTCATGTAATCCTTATTAAAGCACCACAGTCATACTTTAAAGATCTGGAAAAAATAGTACTTTGTTTTATATGGAATCAGAAAAAATCTCAAATAGCCAAGACTTTACTCAGAAATAAAAACAAACCAGGAGGAATCACACTACCAGACTTCAGACTATACTATAAATCTATAGTGATCAAAACAGCATGGTACTGGCACAAAAATAGAGAGGTAGATGTATGGAAGAGAATAGAGAACCAAGAGATGAACCCAGATACTTATTATCATCATTTGATCTTTGATAAGCCTATCAAAAACTTAAATTGGGGTAAAGATTCCCTATTTAACAAATGGTGCGGGGTGAATTGGCTGGCAACTTGTTAAAATTGAATCTGGACCCACACTTTTCACCATTAACAAAAATTGACTATCACTGGATAAAAGATTTAAACTTAGGACATGGTACTATAAAGGTACTTGGAGAAAGTGCAGGGGAAACACTTGAAGAAATTGGCCTGGGAGAATACTTTATGAGGAGGACCCCCTGGGCAATTGAAGCAACACCAAAAATACATTACTGGGATCTGATCAAACTAAAAATCTTCTGCACTGCCAAGAACATAGTAAGTAAAGCAAGCAGACAGACCTCAGAATGGGAGAAGATATTTACAGGCTATGTTTCTGACAAAGGTTTGATAATCAGAATCCACAGAGAACTCAAACTTATTAATAAGAAAAGAACAAGTGATCCCATTTCATTGTGGGCAAGAGACTTAAACAGAAGCTTCTCTGAAGAAGACAGGCCCATGAAAAAATGCTCATCATCTTTAATCATCAGAGAAGTGCAAATCAAAACCACTTTGAGATATCATCTAACTTCAGTAAGAGTAGCCCACATAGCCAAACTACAGATGTTGATGTGGATGTGGAGAAAAGGGAACACTTTGGCACTGCTGGTGGGAATGCAAGCTAATATGCTCCTTTTGGAATGAAGTTTGGAGAACACTTAGGGAACTAAAAGTAGACCTGCCATTCGATCCTGCAGTTCCTCTACTAGGTGTTTATCCAAAAGACTAAAAATCACTTTACAACAAAGATATTTGCACCAGATTGTTTATTGCAGCTCAATTCATAATTGCCAAGTCTTGGAAGAAGCCCAAGTGCCCATTGACACATGAATGGATTAATAAATTGTGGTATATGTATACCATGGAATATTATGCCACCTTAAAAAAGATGGAGACTTTACCTCTTTTTATGTTTACATGGATGGAGCTGGATCATATTCTTCTTAGTAAAGTATCTCAAGAATGGAAGAAAAAGTACCTAGTGTACTCAGTATGATTATAAAACCCAATTTACAATCACCCACATTTTCATATGTAAGATAAAACAACTATAGCCCAGGATGAAGGAGAGAAGAGGAGGGGGAATGAAGGGGAGGTGAAGGATGGATGGAGGGAGAGTAAACGGTGGAACCACACCTATGGTGCATATTGCAAGGGTGCATGTCAGAACTATTAAGTTTAGAGTATAAATCTCTTAACAGAGTAAGTAAGTGAGGTGAAGGCTATGTTAACCAGTTTGATTTAAACATTCTAGCCTGGCAAAAGGGAGAGACCCTGTCTCAAGAAAAAAATTACCAGTGAAAATTTCAGATTTGCCTATTTTTTCTTTTAGCTCTATCAGTTTTAGTTTAATGTATTTTGAGGCTCTGTTGAATATGTACATATTTATGACCATTATAATTCCCTGGTGGATTGATTATTTTATCATTGATATGTTCCTCTTTGCCTTTAGTAATTTGCTTTGATGTTGACTTTTTCTGATATTAACCTAGCTACTTCTGCTTGTTTTATTATTAAGGGTTGTATTGTATGTACTTTTCTACCCTTATACTTTCATCCTACATATGTATTTTTTATAGCAGCAGATTCTCACTAGGTTGCCTAGGCTGGCCTCTTCCTGGGACTATTGGTGTACTTCGGCCTAGCTGGGTCATGTTTTTGTAATCTCTCTATCAATTTCTGTCTTTTGATTGGGGTATTTAGACAGTTTACATTGTGGATAGTTATTGATATGTTAGTGCTTAAACCTGCCATTTTACTATTTATTTTCTTTCTTTTACTCCCTCTTGTTCTCATTCTCTCTCTTTATATGCATTTTTATGGGTTACTTGAAATTTTTTAGAATTATACCTTGATTTATTTATAGTTTTTTTAGTGTATCTTATAATTAATTTTTTGTAGCAGTTACTCTGGATATTACAGTATACATATGTAACTTATCACGAGCTTCTGTATCAACATTTTAACATTTCAAGTGGAATGTGAAACCCTCCTTTGATTTTGGCCCCTTAATCATCCCCAGGTTTATTTTTATTTATTTATCTATTTATTTATTTTTTTATTTTATTTTTTTTTATTGAATCATAACTGTGTACAATAATTCAGTCATGGGGTACAGTGTACGGGCTTCAGATACAATCAGAGATATTTTCATCAACCTGATTGCGATAACATTCAAGAGACTTTCTCATTACTTTGTGAGAACAATTTTGATCCGTATTTAGAAGT
>CAUYRH010047128.1:0-34559 GCA_963574655.1 Perodicticus potto
GATGTTTCACTAAGAATAATATGTTCCACCTCCATCCAAGTTACTACAAAAGCTGCAAAGTCTCCATTATTTTTGATGGCTGAGTAATATTCTATGGTATACATATACCATAGCTTACCAATCCACTCCTGGGTTGAAGGATATTTGGGCTGCTTCCACTTTAGCAATTGTAAATTGGGCAGCAATAAACAGCCTCGTACAAATGTCCTTATAATAAAAGTTTTTTTTTCATCTGGGTGGATGCCCAGCAATGGGATTGCAGGATCAAACGGGAGGTCTAGGTTGAGTTCTTTGAGCTTTCTCCATACTTCCTTCCAAAAAGGTTGTATTAGTTTGCAGTCCCACCAGCAGTGTAAAAGTATTCCTTTCTCCCCACATCAGCGCCAGCATCTGCAATCATGAGATTTTGTGATATAGGCCATCTGGTTTGTTTTTTGAACTTAGCACCTAGCATCTTCTTTGCCTCCTGTTTTCCTTCCGCTCTGGCTGAGCTTCCTGCAGCAGCTCTCTGTGGCCTGACAGCACCTCCAACCCCACCTCATTCTCATCTCTGCCACAGGTCAGGAAGGCCTATGGTAAGCCCATTGGCTTTTGCACAGGTGCAAAGCTTGACATGTAGAAAGTTAACACCTCCTGGCACAAGTCTTCACCAATGAGGACAGGAGCTGGTGGGTTAATGCTACCCAACCCTCCCTCCCTCTTCAGGTGCGCACTTGTGAGGCACACTTCACATAGCACCTCAGACAGTCCCTGAGGGCTGGAGGACTGGATCCCCACAACAGTGGCAACCAGTGGGATATGGCTCCGCTGGCCTGGGTTTCCCTCTGCTCTACTCCTACTCCCCTGTCTCAGGACCTGCTTTCTGGGGGTGCAGATTAAACTCCTTCTAATAGTGCCTGTTTCATCAGCAACACATGGCATTAGCTGTCTTTTTAACTGTTGTCAACCTGATAGGAAATAAATCTCACGCTTTTAATGTGTGATTATTAATAAGTGAAACATAAAACACACTTTGAAAAATTAGCAAGTAAGCCACAATCAGTAATCAGTTATTCCTCCCAAAATTAACACAGTTTGAAAAATTAGCAAGTAAGCCACAATCAGGAATCAGTTATTCCTCCTAAAATTAAAACCTTAGAAAAACACTTTGTAGCCTCTTTTTTTTCAAGATGAAAATATTACTTTCTGATTTTTACAGGGCAGACAATACCAAGAAAACAACTTGATCAAAGGTCTTCTCTTACTATTTCAAAATATATGTTTTTTATGTATGTGTTTTGGGTTTTGTGCAAATTGAGCCAAAGTTACAAGTGGGTCCTTCACCCACATAGCGTCCACGGACCTGACAGGGTCTTTTCCTACTGTCTTATAGCTCTGGAAATGTTAAGACAGAACCAGGAGATGATGCCTATTATTTGAATTTGGGCCTTTGTATTTATGTGACAGACTTTCAAAAACTGTTAGAGCTGGACTAGATGTTAAGTGTCACTCGGTTCAGTATCCTCACTAGAAACTGGAGACACCAAAACTCATTGAGGAGAAGTAACTTTGGGACCTGCCCCAAATGGCACAGACAGCCAGAGCCCCAGCCTGGGCCTGTGACTCTTGCTTATGTGCTCTTCCTGCTAAACTGTTGTGTTCCTTCTTCCAAAACTGACCATTTGGCTTTTCTAAAACATCCACACTCCGGGTGTTTGATAAGATCCCATTTACCATTAAAAGATAATAAGATTAAAAATGTTATAATTTCTCCATTGAGACATCACAAAGAACTATTTTTTTTAATGTTTTTGTGGTTGATATTTTCTTTTTCTTGTTTGAGATTCATTGAGGGTACAAAGAATTAGGTTACACTGATTGAAATTGTTAGATAAAGTCCCTCTTATAATTGTTTGCTGTCCCCAAGAGGTGTGCCCTACACTGTGACCCCTCATTACCCTCCCGCCTCTCCTATGCCCTCTCCCTCATTCCCCTACCTCTTCCCTACCTCGTCTACTGCCTTCATATTAGACTAGAGTACATTGGATTCTTGCTTCTCCATTCCTGTGATGCTTTACTAAGAAGAATATGTTTCACCTCCATCCAGGTTAATACAAAAGATGTAAAGTCTCCATTTTTTTTAAATGGCTGAATAATATTCCATGGTATACATATACAACAGCTTGTTAATCCATTTCTGGGTTGGGAGGGCATTTAGGCTGTTTCCACATTTGGAATTGGCGATTGTAAATTGAGCTGCGATAAAACAGTTTAGTGCAAATGTCCTTATGATACAAGATGTTTTTTTCTTCTGGGTAGATGCCTAGAAATGGGATTGCAGGATCGAATGGGAGGTCTAATTTAGTTCTTTGAGGATTCTACATACTTTCTTCTAAAAAGGTTGTATTAGTTTGCAGTTCCACCAGCAGGGTAAAAGTGTTCCTTTCTCTCCACATCCATGCCAGCCTCTGCAGCTTTGAGACCTCGTGATGTGGGCCATTCTCACTGGGGTTAGGTGATATCTCAGGGTAGTTTTCATTTGCATTTTTCTGATGATTAGGGATGATGAGCATTTTTCTATGTGTTTGTTAGCCATTCATCTTTCTTCTTTAGAGAAGGTTCTATTCATGTCTCTTGCCCAGTGATATATGGGAGTTTTGGGTATTTCAAACCCACAGCTAATATTATACTGCATAGAGTAAAACTGAAAGCTTTTCCACTTAGAACTGGAACCAGACAAGGTTGTCTTCTATCATCACTACTATTCAACATAGTGCTGGAAGTTCTAACCAATACAATCAGGCAAGAGAAGGAAATTAAGGGTATCCAAATAGAGGAAGAAAGGACAAACTCTCACTCTTTGCTGATGATATGATCTTACATTTAGAGAATCCCAAAGACTCAACCACAAGGCTCCTGGAAGTGATTGAAACATACAGTAATGTCTCAGGAAAATGTCCACAAATCAGTGGCCTTTGTACATGCCAATAGCAACCAAGATGAGAAGCTAAATCAAGGATACAATTCCCTTTACAGCAGCATCAAAAAAACAAAATGAAATACTTAAGAATATACATAACAAAAGTGGTGAAGGACCTCTACAAAGAAAATTATGAAACCCTAAGAAAAGAAACAGCAGAAGATATTAACAAATGGAAGAACATACCATGCTCAAGGCTGGGAATAATCAACATTGCAAAAATGTCTATACTACCCAAATCTATCTACAGATTCAATGCAATCTCCATTAAAATACCATTATCATACTTTCAAGATTTGGAAAAAATAAGTCTTTGTTTTGTAGAAGAACCAGAAGAAACCCCATATAGCCAAGGCAATTCTTAGTAATAAAAACAAAGCCAGGGGTATCACCCTACCAGATTTTTGGCTATACTACAAGGCCATAGTGATCAAAACAGCATGGTATTGGCACAAAAATAGTGACATTGACTTTTGGAACCAAATAGAAAACCATGAGATGAAACTAACATCTTACAGCCATCTGATCTTTGATAAACCAAACAAGAACATACCCCAAGGAAAAGAATCCCTATTTAATAAATGGTGTTTGGAGAACTTGATAACCACATGCAAAAGACTGAAACTGGACCGGCACCTCTCACTACTTACAAAAATTGATTCAAGATGAATAAAAGATTTAAATCTAAACCATGAAACAATAAAAATCCTCGAAGAAACTGTGGGGAAAACACTTGAAGATATCACATGAGGAAATATTTTATGAAGAAGACTTCTGTGGCAATTGCAACAACAACAAAAATAAACAAATGTGACTTAATTAAACTGAAAAGCTTCTATACAGCTAAAAAAACAACAACCAAAGCAAGTAGACAACCTTCAAAATGGGAAAATACATTTGCATATTATGAATTGGACAAAAACCTGACAACTAGGATCTACAGATTAATCGACAAAAAAAGACCCAACAACCAGCAAGACCAAGACCCTGTCTCTACTAAAAATAGAAGCGAACCCAGTATTGTGGCAAGTGCCTCTATTCCCAGCTACTTGGGAGGCTGAGGCAAAAGGATCGCTTACGCCCAAGAATTTGAGTTTTCTGTGAGATATGACACCACAGCACTCTACTCAGGGTGATAGAGACTTTGTCTTCAAAATTAAAAAAAAAGAAAGAAAGGGCATGTTTATGATTAAAGAACTTAAGAAATCTTAACAAATCTTAAGAACTGTTAGACAGTTGGTGTTTTGTAGCCACTGAAATCAACTGTTCCCCGAACAACTACTGTGTGCAAGGCCTGAGCTAAGGACTCCAGGGAGACAAGGATGATGAAGAGGAAATTGTCCTCCTTATAACATCTCAAAGCAGGTGGAAACTGAGCAGATAGACACAAGTATCTCTCATAACAGGTGGGCTTTGTAAGTTCCGAGAGGAAAAGAGTGCTGTCTCATTCTCTCTCTTTCCAGTACCTAAAATACAGCCTTCTCCTTAGCAGGTGCTTAGCAGTACCTCCCTTAGGCCTGCGCAGGAGGAGACAGCCCTTGGCTCTCTTCCACAAATTTGGAAAAACAAATAGAAAAACACACAGCTGCCCTGGTCACTTGGATGTGGTGTGCAGTGGTGGCTCAGGATAACCCACAACCCTAAACAAATGCTTTGGTGACCAGCACTGTTCAGCCCCAGTGAAGCACTACTTCACACTCCTTGCCCCAAGGCTTCAAATGTTGGGACATTTTGTGGGTATTGAAGCTGATGCTGATGTTGGAGAGCAACATTGTTTTGGAGTCAGGGAGTAACCCATTGGTAGAAGGACAAATGCACTAACTTCTCAAATCTTTCCCCTTAGTTAACAGAAGCATAATGGATTCCTGAATAACAACATGTCACTTCCTGGTCTTCTGTATAGCCCTGTTCCTGTTTCCCTTTATGTCCCATTTTGTGGGTCCTTAACTACTCGCTTATAGGGGAAATGTTCTCAATATTTGCACACAACCATTAAGGAACAATTTACAATGTTTGGTTGCGGCCGTCATTGTTGTTTGGCGGGCCCGGGCTGGATTCGAACCCGCCAGCTCAGGTGTACATGGCTGGCGCCTTAGCCCGTTGAGCCACAGGCGCCGAGCCAACAATTTACAATATTAAGCAATATATCTGACTTAGATTTTTATTTATGTACACTGAGGCAAAATGTGAAGTGTGCTGCTGTTCCATACATTGACAACTATTCAGATATTGAATGCTACAAGTTCAAATAGTTTTGTTTTGACGAAATATTTGCTAACATTTAATCAAATTTTCCAAAGTTTTAAAATTCAGCTTTATTCACATAATTTTTGTTTATTTTTTATTTTTTTGTAGAGACAGAGTCTCACTCTATCGCCCTTGGTAGAGTGCTGTGGAGTCACAGCTCACAGCAACCTCCAGCTCTTGGGCTTAGGTGATTCTCTTGCCTCAGCCTCCCAAGTAGCTGGGAGTACAGGCACCTGCCACAATGCCCAGCTATTTTATTTTATTTTATTTTTGTAGAGACAGAGTCTCACTTTATTGCCCTGGGTAGAGTGCCGTGGCGACACACAGCTCACAGTAACCTCCAACTCCAGGGCTTAGGCGATTCTCTTGCCTCAGCCTCCCAAGTAGCTGGGACTACAGGTGCCCGCCACAATGCCCAGCTATTTTTTTGTTTTGCAGTTCAGCTGAGGCTGATGCCACCTTCAGCATATGGGGCCAGCACCCTACTTGCTGTGCCACAGGCGCCGCCCAACGCCCAGCTATTTTTTGATGCAGTTTGGCCGGGACCAGGTTTGAACCCGCCACCCTTGGTATATGGGGCCGGTGCCCTACTCACTGAGCCACAGACGCTGCCCTACATAATTTTTATTTAACATTTTGATGTTCACAAAATTTGTATTTTAATAATAGGTCATTGGTGGCTTGGTACCTGTTGCTCAGGGGTTAGGGTGCCAGTCACATATACCAGGGCTGGCGGGTTTGAACCCAGTCCAAGGCCTGCTAAACAATGACAACTGCAACAAAAAAGTAGCCGGGCATTGTGGCGGGCACCTGTAGTCCCAGCAACTTGGGAGGCTGAGGTAAAAGAGTCACTTAAGCCCAAGAATTTGAATTTGCTATGAGTGGTGAAGCCATAGCACTCTACCAAGGGTGACGTAGTGAGACTCAAAAAAATAAAAACAAATAAGTCATTGGATTATTTCAAGTGATCAAACACAAATTATGTAAAAATCTTATTCATGATAATTAGTATTTAATAAAATAATAAGTATCTTATTAAAATAAAAGCTAGAAAATTAATTTCATAAAAATTATTTATAAATTATTTATGTCTTTATTCTACATCCAAACATTATCAGCCCATCAATGGAACACTCAAATATGTGCAATTAAATACAATTGTTTTTGATATTTTGTCATGCCAGTCATATAAAAACCATAACTTTACATACAGCATTCAAGTTGGTCTTTATAAAAGTATACTTACCAAGATAAGAACCTAGAACAAAGTTTTATTTACTGTTGGCTTATATTTTAACTTTTAAATCATTTAAAATGTTGTATGGGGCCTCCATCTGTATACTTTCTCTGGCCCTGCACATACTAAGAATGGGCTTGGACCAGCAGTTGAAGGTGGTGAAGGTTCTGGGAATGAAGTGAACTCAAGGAAGTGTTTTCAGGAGAAGTTCCCACGGGTGAATGCATGACACGCTCCTGAGCATAGAACAGATATTTGTAGCTGGAGCACAGGCCTTGGGTTAGGATAAACTATAGTGAGAACTGAACAATCGATGGTAGAGGTGATTGACTCCATGAGGTGATGAGTCATTTCTATTTTGATCTCTCGAGGGTATACCTGGGTCTGTATAGTATCCAGCACGTAGGAGGTAGTATACTTAATGTTGTCGAATGAATCAAAGAGTTTGGATTCTATACTCTATGCAACGTAGAACCATTAAAGAGTTTAAGAAGAGAGGACAGAATCAGAAGTGCAGTTGACAAAGGTTCCTCTGATAATAAAATACATCCAGAAAGGTAACTACAAGAGACAGAAAGACCTTTACTTAGTTATGTTCCTACAGCCATTCATTGCATAATGAGGGCAATACGTTCTGAGAAATGCATTGTTAGGCCATTTTGTTGTTGTGCAAACATCACAGAGTGTGGTTACACAAACCTAGATGGTATCACCTACTACATACCTAGGCTAGATGGCTATTGCTCCTAGGCTACAAACCTGTACAGCATGTTACTGTACTGAATACTATGGGCAATCGTAACACAGTGGTAAGTATTTATGTAGCTAAACTTATTGAACATAGAAAAGATGTGGGAAACACACAGTATGATGATCTTATGGGACCACCATCATATATGGGGTCCATTGTTGACTAAAACATCGTTATGTGGTACATACTGTAATTTAGATCAATTGTGTTTCTTCCCTATTTCCTGAACATGTGGATGATTTTTCTTATACACCAATCTGACCTAATTAGACATTTCACATTCTATAAAACTTGTAGGTCTTAGGTACTATAGCTCTAGGGCTATGCTGTCCAGTACACTAGACACTAGCTACATATGGCTTTTCAGCACTTGAAATGTGGCCAGTCCAAATTAAGATGTTCTGCCAGTGTAAAATATACACAAGATTTCAAAGATCTAATTTTTAAAAAGTCAAATACCTCATTAATAATATTTTATATATTGACAGTTACATATGGAAATATGAGTTTGGATATGTAAAATGTTTACGTATTTTTTTTTTTGAGACAGAGCCTCAAGCTGTTCCCCTAGGTAGAGAGCCGTGGCATCACAGCTCAGAGCAACCTCCAATTCCTGGGCTCAAGCGAGTCTCCTGCCTCCGTCTCCCAAGTAGATGGGACTACAGGCGCCCACCACAACGCCCGGCCATTTTTTGATTGCAGCCGTCATTGTTGTTTGGCAGCCCGGGCTGGATTCGAACCCGCCTGCTCAGGTATACGTGGCTGGCGCCTTAGCTCATTGAGCCACAGGCACCAAGCCAAATGTTTATGTATTTTATGTAAAATATATTATTGAAATTAATTTGACCTGTTTTTAAATATGGCTACTGGAGAATTGAAAATTATATATGTGGCTTGCATTTGTGGCTTCTATTGTATTTTGTTGGACAGCCTTCCTCTAGTAGATGCTAATTTTGTAGACATGTTTCGAAGCTTTGACCCCCAAATAATGCAAATCAGTAACAAAGTGAAGGCATAAATGTTGCAAAAGATGCAGAGGTGAACAAAGCCAAAGAAAGTGGTACTGAACTGCTCAGGTCACACGCAAAGCCTTGCCAATGCAGAATTCAGTTGAGTTGAACCAGTGAACCTCCAAGGAAGAAAAAAACAGACAAGGACACTAATCCACAGGAAGTAAGTGATTATTACAGGAGGACCTCGGGAAAATGTATGAAGTCTTCAAACATTTTCTGCGAGCAGGGCACAGTGGCTCACTGTAATCCTAACACTCTGGGAGGCTGAGGCAGATGGATTGCTTGAGCTCAGTTCAAGACCAGCCTGAATAAGCATGAGACCCTGTCTCTACTAAAAATAGAATAACTAGCTGGGCGTTGTGATGGGTGCCTGTAGTCCCAGCTACTTGGGAGGCTAAGGAAAAAGGACCACTCAAGCCCAAGAATTTGAGGTTGCTATGAGCTATGATGCCATAGCATTCTACCCAGGGTGACAAAGTGAGACTCCATCTCAGAAAAATAAATGAATAAATAAAAATAAACAAATATTTTCTGCAAAAATGATAGCCACAAAAGTCAAATAAAAAAGAAAAAAGAGTATCTCAAACATGCATCAAAAAAAACATGGCTCATTCAAAGAATTCAAAGAATCAGTGCAGGGTTGTACGGAGTTGAATTTGGTAACTGTGAAATAGATTAAATTTAATAAATATAAAATCCCAATTCAAGTGTTTATCATTACTTACTACAAAATTAAGTTTCTGATTTTAAGTGCGGGGAAATACATGTAAAATGTTGAGATGGCTTTTTAATAAATGGGGATCCTATGTAAATATATCTTAAATATTTTACTTTAGCTTAAAACAAACAAATACTGTTTACTTTAGGTTGGTTGGGGGATTTTGGCCAATATTTTTGGCTGTCAGTCTTAATCTTTAGGGTATAGGGCCTCTGTTTTAAGATTTCTACTATGTCTTTTGCATTGTCTACAATTTCAGCTTTAATTCCTTTAAAGCAAAGTGAGTAGAGACTGATACTTGTTAAGCAAATTCTTCTAAATTTGAATATTTTCCTCCCAATCTTTTACAACCATTAGAGATATTTTTTTCAGTATCTTGGTTTCCTTCATTCATTCAAAGCATTTAACTTTATTTTCACTGAATCAACTTTCTTTATGCTCTCCCATACTCATGTTTTATTAATTTAATAATCAGTTGAACAACTTGTAATTAACTTCCACAAGGACAGTTATAACAGGTATAATCAGGTTTGGGAACAAGTACAATGGTTACTCATGGGGCTTATAACCTACCTCATGGGAATAGAAGCATGTAGGTGCACACAGGCCTTAGTGTGCACTGTGCTACGGCATCCCGCTGAATGTTGCACACCACATCGACAATGGCTGCTATCTATTACTAGATGAGTCAGCTAAATGGAGGATGGTTAGAAGACTTTCTACTACAATGTCACTTACAGTGCCCTTGTAGGGGGCCAGTTATCCCATAGATGACAGGATTTTCTGACCTAGAACATCTGGAAAGATTTGGGAAGCAGGTTGTCTAGCAAGAGCATAGAGAAACAACTTGTAGCCCCAGCTCTCTTGCAAATATTCTACAATCTATATTTGTAAACCTGAAGAAACACTAGCTTTTGCCCTTTTCTCAAGGTTACATTCTTACTCTTTTATGTCTGAGACATAAATCTCAGAGAGTCATGAATATGTGAACATATTCACATACTAGAGGATCTGAAATTCTATCCATTTCCCCATGATACCCATTAATGAATAATATTTGTAGATGGAAATATTTTGCTTATTCATTTTTTGTGAAATGAAAACAAGCAATATCCTCAGAGACAGAGAAAAGTTCTTGCATATGCACAATAGGTGCTTAATAAATATGTGTGAATGATGTACAGGTTGAAATATTTCTGCCAGTGCATATTTTCTGCTCATTCTTATGATATTTATGTACGATTAGGAAATATTCGGTGTCAAACCGGATCCTGCATATGACTGTTGTGTTAGGAGCTGAGGTGTGACACTGGTGCTTCTCAGAAGCACTATGTGTAAGCAGTGAGGTGTAAAGCATTGGTATTAAACTATTGAAATTGTCATGAAATTGCCTGAGTGAAGTCACTGCAAAGTTGGGTGTGCAAATGAAGATAGTAACTGCAATTTCTAGAATAGAAGCAACGTTGGAAAAAATAGAAGTCTCCTGCATGTCATTAAAGAAATCACATTGACCTGTGTGCATATAAAGCAGAATCCAACTGCACCCAAACCAACCCTAGAGTCTTAATCATGCTTAATGTTCAGAAACTTGAGTAGCAATCCCATAAATGCCCCCAAAGGAGACTTTGTATGACTATATGGTAGAGAGAGAACGCTTTTCAGTCAACCATATCCTTTGATTATTTTTCTTAAAAAAATCACCGTACTCATATGCACATGCATAATGATATTCCAAATAGTTACACAGAGGATTAAAGGGAAAAAATGAATAAATTCACTAAACAGACCAGCACTAAGGCTGTTGTAGTGGTGGCTGAAGGAAGTCAGAGTATTGCAGCTAGTTGGTAGTATTGCGTTTGGTTCTTCTCTCTTTGATCCCCAGTTTTAGTCACCACAAATAAGAGATGAAAGTCAACATTTTGCTGGAATCTCCTTTTTACTTTGCTACTCTGGCCAAACTTCAAAATTGAAACAATTTGAAAGGCTAAAAGCTTCCACTTTTCTCACAGGCACCCGAGTATGTTGGTGCACATTCAAAGGTTTTTAGATCTAAATAGGAGCAAGGAAAGTTTATCCCTTTCAATTTAGGATTTGGTGGGTGGGGCAATACAGGAAGATGTGGGAAATAACTATTGCTTGGTTTGGATGATACATTCGACTATCATGAGCGTATAAATACAGATTAAATGTAGACTTCACAATATTAACAGATTTATCTAAACCTTCAAAATTCGTAGTTACATATAACGACCTAAAACTATTTTATGACAGATGTTACAGCAGTATTCAAAACACGGAGCTAATAATATAAAATCAGGACCCTTAAAAAAAATCCCACCTGTAAAACCTTCCTTGCTCATTTCACATACCTAGGAAGGGGGCTTTCATTTTACCTATTTTCAAGTCAAAGGAATTATTCAGTAGATAGGCTTTTGTCTAAACATACGAAGACTGTCAAGATAGCTCTCTCTTTTCTCTGCTTAAGAACACCCCCCCCTCCCTCCAAGTCTTAATGTTTCGCAAAATAAACGCAGAGACGCTGCTTCTGGGTTCTGGGAGATTTCCCATTTAAACAAGCCGGTTATAGGAAAAGAAGGAAGGGGGGAGATGAACAACGTAGTTGAAAAAAGGTCGAAAATCAACATGTAAATAATGCCTTCGAAATGTTGCTTTTTCCATCCAAAAGCACCTTCTCTCCAAGACTCCGGGGACTGGATGGGTTCTGCTCGCCGCATTGGACAACCCGGACCCCGCAGCGGCGAGGGTGGAGAGAACCCTGCCTGTTCCCAGCCGGGAAGAGGGACGTGCTGCAAGAGGCATCGGATTCGGGGAGGGCTGGGACCTGGCCGTGGATGACATTATCATGCACTTCCTGGCAGAGAGGTGATCCCTTCCCTAAACGTGCTCTATGAGGTCCTGTATACGGGTGCCCTTCCCAAAGACAGCCCAAGAAAAATTAAAGGTCGCCAGGGACACTCCCCGCCCCTCCCCCCGGCCAACCGTTTCTCTCTAGCCGCGGGGGGAGGAGACGGGGAGAGTCCCAATTCAGCGGCTTGAGGACGTGAACAAGGTATTACAGGAAATTCTTAAGTTTTGTTTTTTTTAGCACTAAGGATGGGGGTGGGACCAAATAGAAGGAATGTTTTCTTTTAAAAAGAAAACAAATACAAAACTTTATTTTTCAGGTCCGCGGCACGTCCGCCAAACGTTGGCTTTCTTTCGCTTTGCAGCAGGCTGCATTCCCCGGCGCCACCTGAGCGTCCGGTGCGGAGCGGGTGGGGGAGGGAGGTCAGTCCGCGCTGCAGTCCCCCGATGCCCACTGCGGAGGGCAGCGCGAATGACAGACTGTAAACCGTCTTGCCTGGGTCCCCTTCACGCACCACAAATCCAAGTTCTCACTAATCTCTTCTTTCGGAAGCTGCACCTCCCGCAGGGAGAGCTCCTGCCGAGTGCCGGAGAGACTGCAGTGGTGGGGAAGCGGCGCGATGCTGCCGCTGAGGCGCCTCCTTTCGCCGGTGCGACGGGGACTACCTGGCCGCGCCGCGGGTGCAACGCTCAGAGCGCAGAGCGCCCCCGCGCCTGCCACCGCCGATCCCACCGTGGCCGCCCGCGCGGTGGCACAGCCCACTCCCTCCCACCTGTAGCCGCCGCCCCCGCGGACCCGCCCCCCGCCTCCGCTTCTGCCGCCGCTCCGACCCCGCGCGCCCGCCCGTCGGTCCAGGCCCGGCCTCCGGCGGGCCGCGCTCACGCAGTTGGCGCAGGAGGCCCTACGCCAGCGGCGCAGTGCCCGCCCCCTGCGCTCTCCCCGCCCCCTCCCTCCCTCGCCGGGGCCGAGCGAATGTAGCCCGCGAGAGAAAATGGCGGCGGCGGCGGGGAATCGCGCCTCGTCGTCGGGATTCCCGGGCGCCCGGGCTGCGAGCCCCGAGGCGGGCGGCAGCGGAGGGGCCCTCAAGGCGAGCAGCGCGCCCGCAGCGTCGGCGGGGCTGCTGCGGGAGGCGGGCAGCGGGGGCCGCGAGCGGGCGGACTGGCGGCGGCGGCAGCTGCGCAAAGTGCGGAGTGTGGAGCTGGACCAGCTGCCGGAGCCGCCGCTCTTCCTCACCGCCTCGCCGCCGTCCTCCTCTACTTCTCCGTCGCCGGAGCCCGCAGACGCGGCGGCTGGTGGGAGCAGTTTTCAGCCTGTGGTGGTGCCGCCACTCCACGGAGCTGCGAGCCGCGGCGGCGCCCACCTTACCGAGCCGGTGGCCGTGCGGGACAGCGGCGCCTCGAGTCCCGCGGGGGCCGAGCCCGGGGAGAAGCGGTCGCCTGCCGCCGAGCCGCCTCCTGCAGCGGCCCCCTCTGGGTGAGCAACGCGACCTGGGGCGCGGCGGGGACTTGGGGAGAGGGCAGAGGGCAATGAATGAATCTCAGGCGCGGCGCACGGCGTCTCCGGGCTCGGCGCAGCTAGGCTACGCGCCTCTTGCCAGGACCCGCGCCCCTGGGGAACTCTCGGTCCCTCCGGAGTCGGGCGGCGCCCCGGACCCAGCCTGAGGGACCGGACAGGGACGTGCGGGAGAGTTTGTTATTGTTTGCAGACATGTGACAGGCGTGCGAGCGGCGCAGCGGGGACCCACTGCGAAAGGTGTGGGGGTCCCGGCTGGCTTTGTAGGGCTCCTGGAATCGGGGCTCTCAGAGGACCCCCGGGCCGGGCCGAGGGGGCGGGGCACAGCCCTGCAGCGGCTCCTCCAGACGGGTGTCCCCGGGGCGGGGACGCTGGGGGGCGAGGCCGGAGTTGGCGGCGGGCGGAGGTCGGAAAAGGGGCGGGCTAGGGGACACGGAGGGTAGAGGAAAGCTGCAAGTCACCGCTGCGGTGACAGGCAGAGCCCCTCAGCCTGCCCGGGGCTAGAGTCCCTAGGCAGGTACCGGGCCCGGGCCCAGACGGTGCGCCCCGAGCGCTGGCCCTAGGGGCTCTGAGTGGACGTCTCGGTAACTCCTGTCAAAGCGATGCAGCCACGGCGGCAAACTCGTGGGGGCTTGCCGTCTTCTAGGACGTGCGGCTTTTCTAATTGGCGTTTCCCAAGGGGCTCCGAGTGTTCTTGGGAATGTGAACTGCACCGCTAAGATTTGAGTGACTTCTGTTTGGAGTTTGAATTTGGCCTTTGAAGTTTGCTTTTGGCGGATTGGTTTAAGAGCCAGGACCGGATGTGTCAGCCATTCAGTTTCAAAGCAGTGGTGACTGCTCCCCGCAGCCGCTCTGGCGTAGCTCGGGGATCGCTGGGCTGGTGCGGTGCTTTCTGTGAGGGGCCAGCTGCGCGGGCCGCCCACCGATTTCCAGGGCCACGGTGCGGTGAACTTAGGCTTATGCTTATGAAGCACAGTGTGTAAGGTAATTTAGACCAGCAAGCGGTTCATTGTTCACCCTTTTTTGGCTTCCGGAAATTTTTATGTTAAAGGAAATTCTTCTAAGTGTATCATCCATCATTCTTGTTTTATTTTTTTTTAAGTGGCTAATGTATGCAAAACACAAAGTCTTGATGGGTATTTTGAGTTGCTGGAAATGTTTTTGTTATAGTCACCCGTTACCCTGTAGAAGTCCCTGACCTCCTGACCTTTATTATAGTAATAAAGTGTGTCTTATTGTGAGACGAATTTGACAGTAGGAGTCCTTGTTTTTGGTTAATTATCTAAAGTGATTTGTCACTTTTTTGTGTAGTTGATTACTTGTGTAAAATCATAACCCATTTATTATTTAAAAGTTGCCCCCCTCAAGAAAACCTCCTGAAAATTATACTCCTGCACTGTACCATGACATTATTGAGACGAAAGGAGATTTGTGACTGTTGTAGTTTTCTGTGTGCACTTGCACATGAAACAGTTATGCTCCTGTTTCCTGCTTCTGTGTAGATTGGATTAAAACTTTAGAATAACTCTTTGAAAACGATTGTTACTACAAATGAACTCCAGTTAAAAAATTTTAATCCTAGATTTGTAAGATTAATTTTAGTTATTTGCCTTAGATGTAAGTTTTTGGACACAATAAGTAATTGTCAAATGTAAACATTTTAGTCATCTTAATGAGCTTAATGAATATAGTAAAAGAACAACCACTGTAAAAACAGTATGTAGAAGTTGTTTACTGTTGTCTGTTGACAAAAAACAAAAGAGGACTAAGTTGGAAGCAGATAAAATTCAAGGACTGAGTAATCCATGCATAATTGTGTTTTATGACCAAGGTTTTTTCCCCTTCTTTGCTTAAGGGATGGATTGTTATTGCACATAATGGGCTAGTAAGCATTATCTTTTTTAAAAAGTTGATATTATTAGCCAGAATATTGTTGGTTCATTTCAAATGTCATATGTAAAGGTTGGATTTATAGTAAAATGTTGAAATACAGTGAGTCTCCCTCCCATTTCCTTAACAGCGGGGTTGAAATTCATTTGAATGTGTTGATGTAAAAGTTTGATTATGGGGAAAAGGCTTCTAATTTTTTTTTGTTGTATTTCATGTTGTATGTTGATTATGATACTTCATTATATACTATTGATTATGGTACTTCATTATTTACCATTTAAAGTCTTCTAAAAAACTTTGATTATAAGCAGTTTAGTAAATCCTAAGTTGAACTTTACATCATTTTACTTTTTTAACAATAGTTAACTCATACTTCCAAGAGGAAAATCTGACACTGATTTTGAGGTATTTTTATGTTTCTGTAATAGTTGTATCAGCCTGAAGACCTTTCTGTCTAAGGAGCAGAAAGACTTTTTTTTTTTTTTTTTTTAGAGAATTCTGTGATATTTGATTTTAGAATTTTTTTCAGCTTCTAATTTTTTTGGTTGTAGAAAGTGTAGGGAATACATTTGTGAAGTATAAGTTATATAAATAAGATGCCTATTAAAATAAAAGATTTTAAATGTGTCCCTCTTCTCCAGGGAATGGCTGAAATGAGGTTTGGAATTTTTTCTTTATATTATAGAATTTAAGGGCTTCTTCTTCCTATTTGCTGTCTTTGAAGAAAAATTACAGTGTTACTCTCCATTGAACAGTCTATTGTAAGTTTGGTAGATGTAATTACTCCATCCTATTTTTGTAACTTAAAAAAAACCAAACTATCAATTTGCTGGCCCCATGAAAGAACAAGATATGCTGTACTTGTTAATGTTAGTTTTTGTTTAAAACTAAAGATAATTTCATAGGCCGCTTTTATCCTCCTTTAGCCCTCAGATTTCACTTCCTTTTAGAAGCTGTTAGGCTACAATATAATTTAGTGACCTTTTACTAGAAAGGAGGCAAAAGGACATAAATTGGTGATTTTATAAAACAAATAAGAGGTCACATAAGTTTATATTCCATGAATTTGTAAATTTTGTAGTTATGCATCGTCTCCAAGTTCCATTTTAAATCAGGTAAGAAAATTATTTCATTCTTCAAAGATTAACCTTATTAAATATAATTTTGGAAGAGAAATATCAGAGCTAGAATTGTTGCCAACTTTTGTTTTCTTTTCATATCTGATTTTGGCAAGAGTGACTGGTTAACCAACATTCCTTCATATATGATTTCCAATACACTGTAATAACTCCATTTTGTTAGATACGAAAAACAGGAAGTAGCCCTGTTCATTGATACTCACATCTTCTATAGCACCTCAAGCATAATATGTTGCATGTTTGAGAAATGGTCACTGACTTGTCAACTTGAAAATTTCAAAATGTGAAAAGAAAGGAGTGTTCTTTTGATTTGGATAAGAGAAAGAAAAAATTAACCAGCTACAGCTTGCCGAGGTTGAGTCTGCTAATCAGTCCTTGACACTGGCTGTGTGCATTCCAAGGAAAGAAATGATGGGGTGGCAAGATTATTAATGTGGAATGGATTACTCGGAGGAAAAATAAGGGGCATGGAAAAGTGTTCTGAGTTAGAAAGTACCACTTTTGTAACTTTGTACCCCATTCATCTTCCTGGGTTGAGGGGTATCTCTTGGTACTGAAGGCAGTGGGAAAATGTGTCATGGAAAAATAATAGTCTCTGGAGGCTACTTAAGAATTACACATCTATTGCACTTCTAATCTTAAAATGCTTTGCTTGTATCAGACATACCAAGTATATTCCTTATATTTGGTTGTTTTCCTTAGTCCTGGCATCTTTTTAGATCCTAAGTCAAAAGTTAGACCAACTTAAAAATGTAAATAGGTAGAATATTAATGTGAGGAAAAGTGCAGTATTAGGAATAACCCAAAGTTGTCTTTAATAAGAAATCATTTTAAGAACATTTTTAATCAAGAAGGAAATAATCAGGACTGGAATTAAAGTAAATGGTTCTTTACAAAGCAATTGCATTAGGCAGGTTCTCTTTTCAAATCGCAAAAATACAAATATTTTACTTGTGGCTTAAAACATGTCCATTCAGCATACAGATATACTTAACTATCTTCTGTATAGTCACCTTCCTTCCTTGCCTTCCATGTGTCAGGCAAATTATATATAATATCTCATTTAATCAGTACTATACCCTTCGAAGGTGTTGTAATTCCTGTTTGTAGGATAATAACTCATCTGAGATAGTAAAGCTTCATGATCACACAACTAGAAGATAGAGCTGGGATTCAACCCCAAGTTAGTCTGACTGCACAATTTCTTTCCACTTCCTCCATTTTCTTTTGTTGTTGTTGTTGTTGTTTCTGGAGCTATGTATTCATATCAGACACTTTTTAGAAACTCTCATTTAGTATAGATGCAACGCATAAAAAAATGTGCATTTTCTTTTTCAATTTAATAAACTAATTAATGATTTTTTAAGGAGAAAGTTCTGCAGGAGTTCTGATAGGCTGCTGGCTACGTCTCTTCCCAGTGCTGTTTCTCTGCTGACGTGTTTATAATTCACACCTTGCTGTAATGTGGTCTAGTGCATGTGATACAATTAAACTGTATTTAGTTCACCTTACCATGTCAGGCAAAGATGATAAACAATTAGTTTTGGATGTGCCTTGGGTTTATTGATTTCTCCTGTATTAATCATAAGTGAAAGATAAAGAAGCTGGAATCAACACTACTCATCTTAATCATCAGATAGGAAGAGAAACTTTCGGTATTGCTGGACCCTACTGCTTTGTTACTGTTTTAGATTTCAGTCATTTGGTATTTATGAACCTTTGCAAGGCCCTGGTCTGGTGGTAGAGAAAAAGATTACTGCACAGCCTCTGTTTCTGTGGGTGGAGTGTAGTGTGAACATGTTCCACAATACTGTGTTAAATGCTGGTAGAGAGACAGATCCATGATTAGTGCTCTGAATCTCCTCTCCAGCACTCCCTCCATATTCCTGTGGTGAATCCAGTTATACGTATGCTGTAACTTTCTGAAGAATTACGTGGTTAAGAGTGGTAGATTTGTCCTTATCTTCTGCTTTTATATTTGGCCTGCTAGTTTTTTGCCCCTTTCTTTTGGTTTCTCTCCCTCTTCTTGGGACAGATATATGCTATGGTTTGGAGTCACAATAATGGGAAAAGGAATGTGGACACAGAATAGTTTCAAATTATTTCTGTCTCTTCCCTTAAGGGGAATATATACAGAACTGCAAGTTCAGGCATGACTGTCTTTTTCTTGCAAGAGAA
Organism: Perodicticus potto; assembly: GCA_963574655.1. NCBI lineage: Eukaryota > Metazoa > Chordata > Mammalia > Primates > Lorisidae > Perodicticus > Perodicticus potto. The sequence goes on from CAUYRH010047128.1 coordinate 18,511, forward strand.
AATTAAAGTGAGAGTATGGGGACCAAGAAATTCAATATCTGCTAATGCTAGTTCTAAAACTCAGTCTTTATTAGTAGTAACAGCAACTCCGCTAGTTAAGAAAACATAGGGAACTGTAAAATATGCTCTAGGGCATAAGATGATCAATAAGATAGCCTTGTCTTTATTTACTCCATGGAGTGTCACAGTTGATTTAGATATGTTTGGAATGGAAGGGAGTTCTGTATTGTTAGTGACGGAGTCCTTAGGAATACCAGGCTGGTTGGTTTGTTTAAGATGATGTGGGATGCTGAGGAGAATTGTTAAAACTCACAAAGTATATGTTTCTGAAAGTATACGTCTGTCACCTGGGCATTATTAATGAGGCCGCCATCAGACATCTTGAAGACTGAAGGAAGTCTGTGGAGCCACGTGGCACAGCTTACACAGCAATGTAATTATTGCATTAACTAAGTTCACTAAGTATAGACACAATGATGGTGGGTGCGTGTGGAGGAGAGAGAGGGTAGATGCTAAGCTATAAATGGAAGCTCTGCTCTTGACAAATAAATGTTATCATTACCCTTCCTTCCATCCTTCTGTCCTTCCATCATACAGGGTTATATGGGGTCTTGCTGTGTTGCCCAGGTTAAATTAGAACTCCTGGGCTCAAGTGATCCTCCTGCCTCAACCTCCCAGGCAGCTGGGACTACAGGTGCTCACCTCTGTACCCAGCTTTACTTTACCTTGTTGTCTAAATAACCATTTAAGTGGTATGTCATCCAATAATCTTCAGACTGGTCTGAGAGCATTCTGAATACTAAATATCAGTTGTTACCAGACCAGGAATGTTATCAAATTCTTTGTACCATCTCCCAGCAGCTAGACTAGTGTTTGACACCCATAAATACTGGTGCCTAGGAATGTTACCATGAATTATTAAACAGCTTTCCTAGAGTAGGTATTTTGAAATCAGCATATCAGAAGATAACTTACTGTATGTAATATGATTTTAATTACGATCTAGCTAAAGGCAAGTTTTAACAGTAAGAACTGCTCCTTAGGAGTTTTTGTACATTTCCTGGTATTTGGTAGCAGTAATTGGTATTTAACAAGCAGCCATTGATAATGTTGACCAATTTTGTATAATGTAAAACTTATAATAAGTACATTTTGATGACTAAGTATAGTTACAAAATAGAGCTATGCTCAAACTGTCTAATATTGAGAGAATTGAGTTCCTGGTATTTGAAAGTGTGTAAGTTATTTCAGTTAATGGGTAAGACCTGCTTTCCTTACTAACTGTGGCAGTTCTTCCTTGGCAGCCCATCTTCAAGCTCCTGAAGAGCTGGGCTCAAGTGATCCTCCTACTGGTAGAAACAGGTAGAAGATTGCTGCTAGGAGATCCCTGGGGTTGTCCTACAACTTTTGTCATTCTATCTCCTCCCTCACCCCAGTATCATTAAGGCCTTAGATGAGTTACTGGCCATTCATTCAATGATTGTAGAATTTTTTCCTAGCTGTGACCTCTCCTAAACTCCAGACCTGCCCTGACTGCAAGTCACTTCCTTACTCAGATGTCTAAAACCAAATTCATGATCTTGAGAGTCATCCTCCACACTTCCTATTCCTCTCGAGAACTCAACCTCAGTCCATCCTCAGGCAATCTAATCTACCACACCCCAAACCCAGGTGCACTCCCTCCTGCAGACTAACGTGGTTGCCCCCTCAGTTGCTCCCCATGCCCTGCTCTCCAATCCATGGTCCATGACGTGCGGCCAGAGTGATCATTTCAGAATGTAAATCTGATCATAACTTCCTCCCTCCAGAAATTAAATTTTAAAACTTTCACTTGGTTGTTATTGGGATACAGACTAGAGAATCCTTAACATGCCTTACCAAGTCCTTGCCTGGTCAATTCCCTGCCTGCCTCTTCAGGCCCATCTCAACTCACACTTGCCCTTGTTGTCTGTGGAATGGCCTCCTTTGATATCCTTAAAATCACCACACTGCCTCCTGCCATAGTGCCTTTGCACATTCCCTCTGCCAGGAGCACCCTCTCTCTCTAGTCCCCACATCAGCTCCTCATTGGTGAGATCCTGACTGATGACACTTCTTTTGGGAAGCCTTCCCTGGTCACTCAGACTGGCTTTGTAGCAATGTCCTATTGTGAGTGCTGTGATTTTAGATCTGTTATCTCATTTAATGAGTGACTGCCTTCTCCAGAAAACCATAAGACTTGAGTGGGCAGGGTCTGTAGCTGGGATCCAGCAGCTAGCAAAATGCCTGGCACACACTTGGTTAATATTTGTTGAATAAATGAATGAGAAGCACAATAGCAAGTTTGAACTAGTGGGTCATCTTTTCTTCTCCTTTGGTCAGATGTAGTTGAGGTGTCTCCAGATTATAGGTTTGTAATATACTTATTGGGAGGTATCTGGACTTGTAGACACACTTAGTGTCTTGAGTGAAGTGGGATGGCTTAGTATTGCATAGAGAAAATAGCTATAGAAAATTATATGTCCTATATACACACTCAACTCCTTAGTAAGAACAGAAGAATCATATACATATATAAAGTAGTAGTTTAGCTATTTTCTCTATGCAATACTAAGCCATCCCACTTCACTAATAGAAAAAAATTTTTTTTTCAAGTTCTCAGAATGTTATCTGAACTTAAGGTACCACTTTTAGGATTCTTGTCTTAGTAACCTTACCTCATACAAAATTCATTTGGTCATAATTCAGCTTGGGATAGAGGTTCACATTTGCATTAAAGAAAAGATTTGCTAGGCAAGTACTGTGTGAAAGTGCAGGAGCCAAGAACCCATGTAACAAAAAACGTCTTACAGTTTACTGGTGGTAACTAAACCCAGTAACCTCACTTACCTAGAACATGGTTAGCACTAAGAAGTAAGAAGGAAAAGTTCTCTGAGCAGCCAGAAGACCTGTAACAATATCCGCGCTTTGAAGTTCTTTGATTTTACACTTAGAAGAATTCCAAGATCATTTGTTCAGGATTGACACTTATTTAAGATGCCCTTGTAGTCTTGTTCACTTGATGTTCCTAACATGCAGCAGTTAGAAGTAGCCAACTAGAAGAGATGGCAGGGTGAGTCCTGTGAGAGGCAGGTTACCTGAAGGGAGCAGTGTCTGTCTGGGAGAGAAGGGAGAAGAGGGCTTGGAAACGTTGCAGTTGGGAGCCACCTGGTGTTGGTACAGTTAGTTCTACCTGGGTAACCTCTACAGTTATAATTTTATTAAACCACAGTTCTATTCAGCATTACTTTTGGGGCATCAATTTTTTAATTGTAAAATTAGTGACACTGAGACTATACACATTTATTTTTGTTTATAATGGTAACTATGGCTCGTTACTAAAAAATTGCCATGTTACTATATACTTGGTGGATTAAAATCAGAAGCTTATATATTAAGGAAAAAATTATTTAAGATAGTTATAGAAAGTATTATAATCCTTAAAGTGGTAATCCTCTAAATTATGGAAGATGCAGTGTTGTAGCTTTGATGATATTATTTAAGGTGTGCTTCAGAATTACATAAAATGGGATGCTGCTAATTAGAAATTGTTTTGTGAATTATCTTTAGTGGAAAAGTTGTTTTGCTTTATTTATTGGCCTGAGAAATTTTTATACCTTGCAGTTTCTTTAAAATATCTGATAATCACCACCATCAACACAAACAGACTTATTTCCTGGTTAGGGTGAGGAGTCATGCTCTAAGCTCAATCTTTGTAGCAAGTTAATTACTGCAAGGTTTTTGGTTAAATGAGATGTTTACTTGCAATAACATTCTTAATGTCTACATTTTGTAAGATGGTACTTGTGTTTTGAAATAAGCATTTCATAACTTATCGTGGCTATGTGTGTTACTTATTTTCTGGATTTCTGCTAGTACTCTTAAAGTCTTTGGGGGTAATAAGTCAGGTTATTTTTATTGAACCTTAGATTTTAAAAAAGGTGTGATAGATTAATGTAGATACTAGCATTCCTGAAAAAGTCTTAGTATTTTGTATACTTAGTATTCTCAATGTATTTTGAATTTTTAAAAATATGTTTCAAGTATTCCAGTACACTGGCATCATTCTGCTGTTCAGCTACAGTGTTACAATGTCCTAATGGTATTTCTGGGTTTCAGAATTTATAGAATTAAACTTCATTAATCAAATGATTGGATAGCAAAACTTTTGAATTTGAGTAACAAAATTGTTTGAAACAGCAAAGCTTTATTTTTAAAAATTTGTTTTAAAAAAATTATCTCTGTCACTTAGCAAATAAGGCCATACTATGCATGCTGCTATACAATTTGCTTTTTCTCTTAACGGTATTTTGTTTTTTTGGTGAACATAGAGCTATCTTTTTAATGACTGCATAGTATTCCATCATGTGACAGTCTCATTAAATAATCAGTTTCCTGCTTTTAGACATTTACATTGTTTGCTTTTGGTTATTACATTAAGCTTCAGTGACTACCTGGTACATGGATTTTAGTTCTGTAAAATAAATATTCAGAAGTGAAATTGCTGAGTCAAAGGGCATGCAATTTTAAAAGTTGATTATATAGCTAAATTGCTCTGTAAAATATCATGCCAGTTTACATTCACCTCACAGTATATGAAAATGCCCATTGCCCATATTCTTGCCAACGTTGTATATCATGAATCTTCAATTTTTGCCAATCTGGTAAATGAAAGGTGGTTTGTCATTTTAATTTTCAATTCTTAGTTTCTTAGCATCCTTGTGCATCTTATATTGATGATCAATTTCATACTTCTTTTGTCTATTTCCTTTCACACACCAGAGAGCATTGTTACTTTTTCTTATTGAGATATGCTCTCCTTGTGTATTAGAAATAAGCTGTGGCCTTTGTTGCAGTTGTTTTCCTCTGCTGTTGTGTTATGAATTAAGATTTGGATTATGGTATTTTTCCATTAAGAAGTTTTATGTTTTTGTTTTCAGATTTCAGTTCTTTCTTTCATGACTTCTGTGTTTAGGGCAGGTAAAAAAGGCCTTCCAGAGAGGCAGTGCTGTATAGTGATTAAGAAAACAGAGTTTCACCACTGTCAAGCAGTCTTAGAAATTATTTTACTTCTTTGCACTTCAGCTTCTTTCACAGTAAAATAAAGATAATAGTATCTACTTCAGAGTTGTGAAGACTGAAAGGGTTCATGTTTGTGTAGCTTTTAAACATTGCTTTGTAAATTTTGAACACTATATAAGAATAGTTACAATTCCCTACTGCAAGATTTCCAATAGTATTTTTTTTTTTTATAGAAGCCTAAGACTCTTCTTTTTTATTTGAGTTTTTTGTTTTTGTTTTTGTTTTTTCCTTGCAGTTTGTGGCTGGGGTCAGGTTTGAACCCATTACCTCCGGTATATGGGGCCGTAGCACTACTCCTTTGAGCCATAGGTGCCGCCCCTCTAATAGTATTTTTATGGGATCTTAAAAGGACTTTTGTCTCAGATCCATTGGAAGGTTAAGGGGTGACTTAGGGCTCTAACTTTGTTTTCTTCAAATGGTTGCCTAAATGTCCCAACACTGTTAAATAAAAATATTTCTTTTTTTTCCCTGAATTAAAATGTTTTAGTTCAGATGTTCTAAAGTACGCTTACTGTACCTTCGCTCTGTTTTTTGCTTCAAGGGTCTACATTTCTAAATAACCAAATTTCAAGTTTTATAGAAGGATTAAAGGAAAGCCACCAGTCTTTGACCAAAAAGAAAAGGATATGGGACATGTCAGCTTATCATCTATGTCTTTGCTTAATCATGCTTACTGATATTTTGGTGCCTAAAACGGATTGACTTCTGTGGCAGAATCCTGCATGCATCTGTCTCTGGGCCCATCCTCTAGGAGGGCCAGCGTGGCAGGCAGTGCAGCTATAAGGTGTTGGAACCGAACCCTGTCCTCCCAGCCTCTTTCTCCTTACCCTCAGCTCTCTTTGTTGTTTTCATTACCTATCTAGGTAAACACTGCCACCATTTCCCTGATTTCTCTGCTCTTACTCCTTTGACTTTCTCATCTTCCACTTCCAGTCCAGCTCGTTCTATTGTTGCCTCTCTCCTGTCAGCCTTTGAATCCACCAACCTTTCTCTATTGCCATGACTGCTAACCCGGGGTCAGGCTGTTGTGCCTTTTCCTTAACCTCAGAATAAAGTCCAGGACTGCTTGATGTAGCTTAGAAGCCCCTGGCCATCTGGCTCTGCTCCCCTTCTGGAACATCCTGCTCTAGAGACTTGGTACCACACTCATCTCTTTATTCCTCCAACCGACGCTACTTCTTTCTTAGTGTGCTAAATGCTCCCTTCCCTCATCTGGAATGCTCATTCAGTCTCTGTGAGATTTTTAAAATATGTTTCTGTTCCCTTTGCAGCAAAGAATTATTGATATTCCACTAAAAATATATGTGGCTGTTTGTAGAAGTCAATATTACATTGTAATTCTAAACCCTTTGGCTTAGAGGTGTCCAGTGTGCTGCCTGTGGGCCATATGGATTATGTGAGGACTTTTTGTTTTTCTGTAGTGGCAGATACCACAAAAATTATGCATGGACCCTTTTTTTTTAATCAGTGTGGATTTAATGAGTGGCCCAAGACAAACTCTTCTTTCAGCATGACACGGAGAAGCCAACAGGTTGGACACCCCTGGAAGTTTCTCAAGATTTGAGTTAGATTTGCCACTTTTAAGCAAAGTTGTTGGGGTTTTTTTGTTTTTTCTTTTTGGTCATGCAGTCATCTCTCACTGACCAACTGTGCTTATAAGGAGGTGTTTATAAAGCACACTTTATCATAAAGTGAATCAAATTTTCTTATTACTTTGCATTAAAATTTCATAGGCATAATCTCAGGGAAAATATTCTGGTGCCCAGTTACATGCTGCTGTCCTTGAGAATGATCCAAGGCCTTCAAGGTCCTAGCAAGCTGAAAAGTTATAGATAAATGAGCACATCAGATGTGTTCATTGAGTGGGGTCACTCAAATCCCTTAAGAAGGATGTTCTTCCTAATGAAGCCACAGAGCAGAGAAGTAAGCATGCCTGGGTAAATGTCTGTGGGTAGTCGTGCTGCCACTCCTGACAAATACCATACCTTCAAGAAACACTCCCAGTGGCTCAGCCCCTATGGCTCAAAGAGCTAACTAAGGCGCCAGCCACGTACACCTGAGCTGGCGGGTTCGAATCCAGCCCGGGCCCACTAAACAACAATGACGGCTGCAACCAAAAAAATAGCCGGGCGTTGTGGTGGGCGCCTGCAGTCCCAGCTACTTGGGAGGCGGAGGCAGGAGACTCGCTTGAGACCAGGAATTGGAGGTTGCTCTGAGCTGTGATGCCATAGCACTCTGTCCAGGGTGACAGCTTGAGGCTTTGTCTCAAAAAAAAAAAAAAAGAAACAAACACTCCCAGTAACTGCTGTGAGCTGGGCACCAAGGTGCTGGGGACCCCACAGGGAGGAAATCTTCATCCTACAGCCAGTTTACCTGTCAACAAAAGTGGTTCAGGGCCCCAGTGAGCTGGGCATGGGGGAAGTGTCAGGAAGGTTCCATGGGAATTGTGAGGTAGAGCGCTATGGCCTAAGAAGTGTGGGGGAGTAGAATTAGGTGAAAGGAGCCTGTGGTAGGTGTGTGGCCTGGATGTGGGTGGAGGACACACAGGACTAGACATCAGCAGTCATAGGACCGTGTGGAGAGCTGTGGGTATAGCTCAGGGTGCCCCGTCTGAATGGGGATGGTATAGATCAGGTTCAGGGACCCAGCTGGGGACAGAGAGAGAACCAGGCAGTCTTGTATTGCTCACAGCCAATCCTTAGATCTCAATGCTTAGGACAAGATAAAAAACCTTTGTAGCTGGATAGGTAACTACAGTGTGCTAGGAAGTAGGTCAGGAGGCCCAGAGGAGGAGTTATGTTAGAGCTAGAGCAAGGTACTGTGAGGCCCCAAGTCTGGGAGGCCTGGATCTTGCACTTCCAGCGTCTTGCCATAGTTTCAGACATCCACAGGTTGGGAAGTATTCTCATGCAAAACAAATTGCATCCACTCTGGTTCTGAACTTGGTTTTGGAACTGCGTATTTCCATCTCAGAGATAGCACAGTGTAGTGATTAATAACCTGGGTCCTAGTCAGACCTGTTAGCTACTTACTGTTAGATTCTGGGGAAGCACTTCTTTGAACCTCTAAATTTCTCTTTAAAATGGGTTTAGTGTCGGTAATTAAACGAAATAATGAAACATGATTCTTGATCCAGAAAAGTATTGTTAATATTAATCATGAATAATACTACTGTTTACTATTTACATAGTAAATAACTATGAAAACTCACTACTTAAACCTTTGGCCATACAGATGAGGATAAGGTTAAGAAGCTTGCTCAAGGTTGCCATGCTATAGTTACCACTAGTTTAGCAAAGGTAGTGTGTGTAGATTATGTATCATCTTAATATCAATTCATTTTCCCTGTTATTTTGAAATGATTTACAAGAAGAATAGATAACTACAACCTTCAAAATTCTGTGATGTGGGATAAAACATTTTATCAGTGGTAGATTGATCAGAGTTCTCATCTCTGTGTGACCTGAGGGAGGTCTCCTGGGTCTTATTTCCTGGAAGACTTTGACTTCCATAATCTTAGTTTCCGTCAAGCTGTAGCAACCTTCCAGAAATTTAACTTGAAAGTTATATCCTGCAGCTGCACTTAGTTTGTAATTATTAAAACAACAATTAGTTTTTTAACTTAAAACACTCGTGGAATTTTACACTTGTTTACCAACTACACAGAGAAATACAGATTAAAGGGCAATAAAGGCTCAGAACAAAAGTCAAATTTGTAAAACAACATTAAGTGATGAGAAAAATATTTTCTTAAAGCTTATAACTGTGCTGATAGAATGTTATTTTGCACAGTATAGAAAAATTAGGGCAAAATAACGAGCATGTTTGTTTAGCAAATTCTACCTATTAGGGACCAATTTTGAAAATAACTTTAAATGTAATTTTTGGTAACTTTACTGTTAAAAGTTACCTTTTTCTTCAGAATGTTAATTGTATAAGGAAGGGATATTCACCAGGAATAAGTACACATATGTATGTTTTGGTTTTTTTTTGCAGTTTTTGGCCAGGGCTGGGTTTGAACCTGCCACTTCTAGTATATGGGGCCAGCGCCCTACTCCTTTGAGCCACAGGCATCGCCCTGTATGCATTTTTTTTTTTTTTAGTTGAAACTTTAAAAAGGCATTACTTAGTGACACTTAGTTGCATTGTTTACTAATTGTGAAAATTCACATTTATTTATATTTTGGGGATTCTTTCCACATAAATTGGACAAGAGTTGGCATTTACTAGAAAAATGTAAATTTTCCTATGAAACTTTTTGTTTTTCTCATTAATTTAATAATTTTGGGCTCAAGTTCTAGGAAATTATGACTTTTAAGTAGATTTGAAAGAAGACTTTTGCTGATATAATCATTGTTATTGTACCAATTTGAATCAATAACACAAATGTTCTTGCTTATTGCTGTTTTTTGTATATAGCACTGAAACTGCTAATTCATTGCTGAGCACATGAACATTCAGGAGTAATTACTTTTTATCCTAGATTCCTTGTAGTGAAAAATATTTGACCTTTCCTGCTTCTATTATAACTCACCCAGTTTCCTAGTTCTGTTGTGACCAGGAATGCAGGTTGATTATTTGGGACACATGTTATACTATATATTTATTAGCTCATGAGTTCTATATAAGGCCATGGGAAGGAATAAAGTGTGTTTGCATTTTGGACACTTTAGCCCCACTCTCTAACCTAATAGTTGTGACTGATTGTGATAGCTGGCTATACGTTGTGTTACCATTAAATAAGGCAGCTAAACTGTCAACTGTACAATGCAAACTGAAGTCATCCTGCAGTTTATAAGTGGATAGTAGAACATTCCCTCTACTGCAAGAGGATTTGCTAGGAGAGTTTTAAATAGTGCCAAAGACACATGAGAACAAAGCCTTCCCTTTTTGGGCTCAGGTCCAAAAAAGCAGTTTTGGCATTAAAGAGAAAAGGTTTATGCTCAAGAAGAGCCTTGCTTTCTCTTTCCCCTCTTACTCCCTGGACCAGATTTTGGTGATAAAATATAAAACCATTAGTGTCTCAAGTCAGCTTATCTTCTGTAGCCAGCAACTTGCTAAAGAAAAGTGTTCAGAATTGCGTTGTGTGATGTAATGCTTTATTCTTGTTGACTGTTCCCCAAAATACTGAATGTCACACATCTTAATTACTGAAAACAAATTAGTAAAAATTTCTTGCCTAAGTAGAGAAAATCAGCCACACCTAAGCCAAAATGAAATGGTATTTTTCAAGTTCAGTCTCTCTGTCTTGTTTCTCTCTCCCTTTCTTTCCCTTAAACACATACACATAGCACCTCCCCCCAGCACCCAGACATATACAGGTCTTGCTGAAGTATTGCCTTTTCACTCCTTGCTGCCAAGGCACTGGGTGTTCTAGGATCTTGAGTGAGCCAAACTGCTTACACTGAATTCTGTGCTGTAGCAAGGGTGCTGTTGTGCTGGTACACTCCCGCTTTATCCTGTAAATTCCTGAGTGCTTTATTAAAAATAAATCTCATTTTAGAAATCATTTTTTGAGCATTGATAGAGTTTCGGTTTGTAAGCAAATGTTACCCATCTGCTTTATTATTTTGGTTATTTATTTCATACTTTTACTTCTGGAGCAACTTACTGTCTTCATACCATTAGGTTACCTCTGCTGCAGCTATATCATTTTGTGTGTATTTAGAGCACAAGAGCTAAATTTTATACGTGGATCATTATGAAAGTTTTGAGATACACAAAAATCAGGAAGCTGAAGCCATGCAGGTGGAAAGAGATGAAGCCCTACCAGCCACACGGATAAGCCAGGCAAGTTGACACTTACACGGTGAATCAGAAAGGGCACCGTAGACTGTAATAGACCATACCACAGTCTATCTCAAAACTTTCATAGTAATGTAAGTATTGGCCAAAGAGAAAATCTGTCACAAAATGTTAGCCAAAAGACATAAAAAAAGTTTATGCTGTCAGTTACTGTTTTTTAATGCCTAATCTAGGATTAATTATAATGTCCTATGGGAAATTGCCACATTAAATGCATTGGTAACAGCACTTACATGTTTTGTAAACATTTTTGCTTAAGGAATATAATATATTTAAAACGTTTATTCATTCCTTCCCAAATACTTAGGCAGCCACTTGTGTCTTAATTTTTTTGGATACAGTATTCGTTAAACCATTAAATGTCATCATTTTAGCATTCCATCTCTGTATTCTACAAATCTCTTACCCATGAAAATGGGTCAAAATTTTGAGTTTTTTAGGATCATGTGTGTCAGTTTGAAGTTTGGAGACTTTAGTCAGTGCAGAAACCTATCACCTGTGATTCCCACCTAGGGGGTTAGAAATGGGATAGAGAGCAGGAAGAGGGAAGGTGGCTAGAATCAGTCTCGGGGACCAGTGAACTACAGAACCTGCTTGGGTTTCTTTCTAAGTTGGTAGACTCTGATACAGAGGAAAGTAGGGCACAAAAGACCTGGCCACCCTTGATTTCTAATTAATATTTTCCTGTTTGTTCATATTATAATTCATTTTTAATAAGACCAGCTACCAGGCAGGCATTTAGCTTGCTGTTTCAAAAATTGGTAGCACATTAACTTCTGCATTTATTAAGTGATGTTCAGAATCACTGACAATTTCTTTTAGAACTTTAAACATTAAAAACCTTTGAACTCTAGCTTATTTCAAGATCTCTATGATTACTTTTGGAGGATTAATGCAAAAACATAGAAAGAATTCCATGATAATTCTTTGACCTCTCAAGAGTCAAGGCAACCTGCTTTTTGTGAAGGTGAGACAATGTAGGTGTCTCTTTCAGAACCAAAATTATTCTGATACTAAACTCCAGATTCCTTAACTGTTTCTGTTAAAATGAGAAGCCTAATCAAATTGTAGCTTAAATTCAAGAGTTTAGACATCCCTTATGAATATATTTGATTTCTTCTTTCCCCTTTTAGCTTTTAGAGAGGGATTTCCAATTGTCATTAGTAGAAAGACATTTAACCTGCTGTCTGAGTACTTATTGTAGTGTGGACTAAGTGTAGCCTTGGCTCAGGCTCATGAGGCCTGTCCCCAGTACTGTCTTACCACTTCTGCAGAATTTTGAGTACTTTATTAACCTTTTGAGTTTGATAGCCCTCATCTGGAAGTAGAAATGATTCCTTTCCTACTTACGGAATTTGGGAAGAGCAAATGAGATGATACATGTGAAATCAGAAGGGTAAGGAGGGAGGTGCCTGTGGCTCAAAGGAGTAGGGCACCGGCCCCATATGCCGGAGGTGTTGGGTTCAAACCCAGCCCCAGCCAGAAACCGCAAAAAAAAAAAAAAAAAAAAAGATGGCGACTTTACATCTTTGGCTTGGTGCCTGTGGCTCAAACAGCTAAGATGCCAGCCACATACACCTGAGCTAGCAGGTTTGAATCCAGCCTGGGCCCGCCAAACAACAATGATAGCTGCAACCAAAAAAATAGCTGGGCATTGTGGCAGGTGCCTGTAATCCCACCTACTTGGGAGGCGGAGGCAGGAGAATCGCTTGAGCCCAGGAGTTGGAGTTTGCTGTGAGCTGTGATGCCGCGGTACTCTATCCAGGGTGACAGCTTGAGGCTCTGTCTCAAAAAAACAAACCAAAAAAAGGGTATGGACTTATAGTCACAGCATTTTAGAATTCAGAAGGACAACCTCCTGACTCTGAGTAATGGAAGTGGCATTAGAGAGTCCAGCCATTGTTGGCTGAGAGGTTTCCTACTTCAGTGCACGGCTGGGTCTGGGACCAAGTCTAGCTCATCCTAGTTCATTGTCATTCTCCTACTGTACTTGGGCTGTTTGGAATAGCAATAATAGTTAACTTCCTTTGTGCTTGGTACTGGGCACATTTCTATAGTCTCATTTAAGATGTATAATATCCTTATGAAGTCAACTGAAGTAAGTGCAGTTTTGATTCTTGTTTTCCAAATGAGGAGCACCTTCACCAGGCAGCCACACAGCTAGTGGGCAGTGAAGCCTAAACTGTGGTCCCCAGCAGTTTAACTACAAGCCTTCTCCCTTAACCTTTACAATTACCTTTTATGCACAGTGTTGTGTGTTTTTTTTTTTCTTTTAAAATGGGAAATAAGCTAGAGTTATGTCAGAGCACAAAGTTACATTATCTTGTCTTGGAAATTATTCATTTGTCTTTGCTGTATCTGTTTTTCACATAGCATATGAAGAAGTCATATCTAGTATTAACTTTATCTGTTTAAAACCTTCTAAAAATCCAGAAAGCATCAGTAAGAAATTTTAAACATTTTTGGTTATGTGAAGTTCTTATAAAATAAGGCAAACTGGTAGGGCGCCGGCCCCATATGCTGGAGATGGCGGGTTCAAACCCAGCCCTGGCCAAAAAACTGTAAAGTAAGGCAAACTGTAAACAAATAAATTTAGACTTCATTGTTTTTGCTGTACTAGAGAAGAGGCAAAGCTCCAGGCTGCAGATTCTGTTGAATTCATTAATGCTCATGTTTTTTCCCAGCAAAATTGGAGATATACTCGGTGTGCACAGGCATCAAAAGTGATGATTATTAACACTTTGGAAGAGCTTTACAGAGTGCTTGTCCAGACTCTGCCTCACATAGGCATCATTCCTCTTCATGGTTGGTGAGAACACGGGGGAAAGTCAGGTGGTCTACTCAGCTTTGCAGGGTGTTAAGGGGGAGAGTGGAAACTGATCTACCACTGTATTCGAGGTACTCCCTTTTCGGCCCCTTCTTAGCTTACACCTGAGTGTTCTTGTCACAATCCTAGGCAGCTTTCTTGGGTACTTAAGGCATTTTAAAATTTATTTCTTTGCAACTAGTCATAACTATTAGAGCTCTTTATAAATGGATGGGGGCGCTAGTTTTTATTTCCAGTGATTTTAAATTTAAGCTCATTTCAGACTTCAGCATTCTTTTAATTGATGTGTTTTAATTGTTGGTAATGCCTATTTACTAAGTTGAGTAAAGAAAATAACATCTGGGGATGGCGCCTGTGGCTCAGTCAGTAGGGCGCCAGCCCCATATACCAAGGGTGGTGGGTTCAAACCTGGCCCGGCCAAACTGCGACCGAAAAAAAAAAAGAAAAATTAACAGATCTAAGGCCAGGATCTAGAATTCAGTTGTGCCTAAGTGGACTTCAGTTCATATATTCTTACTGATATTTGTTCTCTACTAGTGAAATAAGTTAACAGATGTCTGCCTGTCAAGTGTGGGGCCTTTGAGTTCAGCAGGCACTTTCCTTGATAATTAAAAGAGCTTAGTGGCTCTGAGAGAATGCAGTAATCTGCCTGACCCCTATGTCTTCCCAACAAAGGAGATTATCATTTAGTTTATAGAAAGGTTACTCAGGTAAAACTGAAATCTCCTTCAAGACAAGATAAATATCTTTGTCCTTAATTGTGTTTTTTACATTTTATTATTTGGTTTTTCTTCGGTAATAATAGTTTGCCATACCATAAATCTTTTCTGTGAGCTGCTTGTGGAAACTTAACACTGTGTTATTCACTTCAACTCACTGCGTGTTTACTAACATACTTTACTACATGTACACTACTGTGCTGTGCCCGAGACCAAGATGTGCCCAGGTAAACACTGGCATCAAGTCATGAGAGTTGAGATCTTGTGTTCTCTAGCTAGTGATTGATCACCACTGGCCAGGTTCATGAGACTACTCTTGGAAAAAACTGAGGTTCTACCTGAATTTGACAGTCTTCGTGTGTATGCTGAGTATGAGGACAGATTAATGAATGCTGCCTATTAATCATACTTTTAGGGTATAACTAATGTAGATGAAGAAAAAAGATGAAAGAAATACTGTTGTGCTTTAAGAAACCCCTTTTAATTAAAACGTGAGTTGACACTCCCCCAAATTATAAACAATGATTCAGTATTAGGGCCCTAAAAGTGATTATTCTGTATAACATATTTTGTTTATATACAGCTGTAAGATATGCTTATTTTTGTATCTTGCATTAATAGTAGTCCACCTTCATGGCCTCTGTTTCTCTCTAATGATACCTTTGGTCTGTTGAACCTTGGGTTGCTCAGAATCTGGCATAAGCTGAGGATTGAGAAATGAATGCATAGTTCCTGCAGGCAATCTTAATTCCTTGGTAAGTAGGCCCATGCTCAACCTTTGACAGCATAAGGGAGAAATTTTAGCTTAGATTCCTCCTTGAAGAGCACCAGTATTTCCTGATAGAGAGAGGAGAGGATCCTGTGGAGGAGCCCAGAGCGCTGGGGACCGGAGACTTAGGCCAGGCAGGGCTCAGCAATAGCACCAGCAATGGGGAGGGCTGCAAAGGCTCCTGTCAAAGCAGCTTGGTGGAGTGGGGGGAGTGGGAGTGAGAAGGAAGTGACCACACCTCAGTGAGGGACAAAGAGGGATGTGTGGGAGCACAGGCTACTGGGGAGGAGGGACAGGGGAGAGAAGTGGAAGCCAGAAGGTTACAGAGACCAACCGAGCAGTTGGGGTTTGGTTGGTTTTGGTTTAGGACAAGAAGAGGGGGAAATGTTTACAGATTGAAGACATGGAGCAAAGAAAGGAGGAAGTTGTGTTTGTTGTTCAACTAGTGAGCATGCTTTTCTGAAGCATTTACATTTCTCTAGGAGGCACAGACTTAGAGGGGTTGATTGATGGTTAACTGGAAGCCAGTCTGTGAGGAAGAGCTTACCATGGTTCATGAAGTAGGAAATTTGTAGATGAGTGTTCCCTTTATTTAAATTAACTCTAGCTTGTGTTTTAACAAAACAGTCATTCCTTAACAGATTTATTAAGAATTGGTTATGTGGACTCGGCGCCTGTGGCTCAACGGGCTAAGGCGCCAGCCACGTACACCTGAGCTGGCGGGTTCGAATCCAGCCCTGGCCCGCCAAACAACAATGATGGCTGCAACCAAAAAATGGCCGGGCGTTGTGGCGGGCGCCTGTAGTCCCATCTACTTGGGAGGCTGAGG